>CAKAOI010026791.1:0-48927 GCA_916701655.1 Sebastiscus albofasciatus
TCTGAAAAAATGACTAAAAAAAAAAAAATTCTGAAAAAATGACTAAAAAAAAAAAAATTCTGAAAAATGTCTGAATAAAATGTCTAGAAAAAAAGAAAAATCTGAAAAATGTTGGAAAAAAAAGTCTGAAAAATGTTGGAAACAAAAAGTCTAAAAAAATGTTTGTCAAAAAAAAGTTTGAAAAATATTGGAAAAAAAGTCTAAATTTCTTAAAAAAGTAAAAAAAACAGACCTTATTTCAGTTATCTAACTAAAAACCCATTCTAACTAACTTGACTTCCAGACGAGGGAACAGGAAGTGCTAAAATGTTAACTCATTTCCAGGTTTTACGACTCATTCCTGTAGCACTCTGTACACCCAGTCACTGTTTTATCAACTATAACAGCACTTTTGAAAATGCCATTATATTTATAAAGTATAACAAGGACATGGCAACAAACTTTGCATTTCTTCTTCTTACTACTATTGATCACAGTTTGTAGTAGAATAGTAGCATCGTGACTGATGTGATTTTCCTTAGGAGGGTAACAAGAACTGCTGTTTTTTTGCTTTGGTTGGTGCTTACAGGTGATTAATCCCACTGAGTCATCATAGGATTTATTTAGCATAAGTAAGTCATTCAGTTTTCCCTGTTTCACTGGCATCATGATAATATGCATCGTTTCATCATCAAACAAACCAGAAACTAGTGAAAATGAGAGAGGAAGCAGGAATAGAGATAGTTAAAACAGCAGGAGACATGCTAGAGTAGATCCTCCAGTTCTTCTCTTCTGACAGTGCTCTTAGCAATGTTAGCTGGCCGGGGTGCCGGAGGAAAGACCCCAGCATCCAGCATTGATAATGTACCCTTTGCAAAAAAATTCCATAACCACCAAAGGAGCTTTATTCTGTGCTGAGAGGAGCAAGACTCCTGGCTGGGAGGCACTAAAGAGCACTTAAGGACTTTCTGTAGCCATTTCCTTCAGCCCCTTGTTTGTCGAGATGTGAGCTGTAGTTTCTCAGTCAGTTTTCAAAGATTTCCAGAGTTGACTGAATTGCTGCATCTGCCTGCCTTCTGTCTGCACTTTGCTCCCAGATCAACCAACACTAACCTTATTCATTTATTTTCTACAAGTTTTATAGCCCCATTGGTAAATAGATAACCCTTAAGCCTCAGTAAGAATAAATATGTGGAGCGCCCATGTGCATAGTTCACAATTTATTTCTTATTTTATTAAAGTGATGATGCTGTATATCGTTGACTATTTCTATTAAGGGGTTAGGGATTGGAAAGCATTCAATCTACACCCTCTCTAATGTAGTCCATCCTGCATTTACTAATATACTATCTAATATAATTTACATTAGGTCAGAGCTCACCGTGCAAAATTTGATATTCTTGGAGGCAAGACAATTTTCAATGCCGTATCACACATCAATTGACCTTAAGGTTCCTCTGCGAACCAATCTCAACCTTAAGCCTCCCAATAATCAGTATCGACTGCCGAAATGGACACATTGACATGGTCTATATTTGTAAGAAGGAACCATTTCAACTCGAGACATCTGACTTTTACTTACTGTATGTTCCTAAATGTAAAACACAGTGGTTGTCAGGAGACTTCCAGTCTGTATTATAGACTTATAGACTTTCCTCCGGAGCTAGGAACCATTTGAGGAACTCATTGCATTTTGACCACAGGAACCAGGGTCTAAATGACCTTCTATGGACATTGAGGCCTTTTTACCCCCCCTAAAAAGGCCCCGGTTGGGGTAGTACATTCTGAAAGTTCAGGAACTTTTGGGGTGGGGTTATGCAGGGATGACCATCACTGATTGGTCAAACACACACAGTACTCTAGTATCAATTAGTAGGAACCATTTTAGGGCAAGGGGGGAGCATTTCAATCTGTTTATAACATTAAAAGTTAAGTTAGACTCTGCAGTAGGCTTCCTGACTCATTAAAAAAAAAGGAGAGAGAAAAAGAGAGCGAAATCATGTGAACGGTAAAAGAGAAAGAGATGTAGAGGGAAAAGTAGTTCCAGGGTCTAAAATTACCAGGAACTACTTGGTGTAAACCCTGTTTAAGACCATTCCAGTCTCTTCCACTCAAAGTCATCAATAGCGTAAAGGCGCACATAACTATGATTTTCAATCTAATTTGGTTAAAACTCCACTCTTACATTTCAATTACACTTTAAAGAATCATTTGTAGCATTAGAAACTACTTTTGAATCCTGAAGTACTTAGGATTGTTTCTGAGTTTGCTTGAAGTGCAGTGTAACAAGTGGAATCACACCCGTCTGGCAGCTGGAGAGAAAGGTAATTGTGCTGTGGTCCAAAACACATTTGCAGTGAGTGACAGAGAAGAAAGGGAGAGGTAGGCAGAGGTGCATAGCTGCGTAACACCCACGAAGGATGACAACAAAGAGGCTGAATCAATAGTCCTACTCTGTGTTTGCACTCAGTAAGACATCTACGGAGTGACCCCACCATAACCATAGAGATTAGTTGTCACACACTTGTCAACTCCACACTCCCTCTGTGCGATGATGACTGATTGTGATTCTGTGTGTTTGCATGTGTGTGCCTGTGCGTGTGTATGCCATTTCATGCCTTTTTGAAATAGTTTGAGTCGTCAACAATGGTGTTTTTCTTGCCAACTACCTTTCCATCTGAAATCTATATTCCACTTTTGGGGGATTCAAAGGCACAAATCACCATCTTTGACTCCCAGCACTTCAGGGATCAAGAGATGGCTGATCTAAAATCATGCACATGCAGTACATGTTTCACATGATGCAAGACACACTGAGATTTTCTTTTAAGCCCTATTTTAACTAAACTGTGCCACACATGTTGTAGATTGATGTCTCTAATTGTAAGTGGACGATTAGAGCAAAGCTTTGGAGCGAGTTCCCAGCGCACCCTTTGCAATAATGTTGTTTATTTAAGCTGACAATGCTCTAGACATTTTTTTTTCAGTTATGCTGCTGATGCACTGCTCATTAGCAAGCGCTGCTGCTGCTGCTGCTCTTCATATAGACAGTTTCAACGGAACTTCATTGCTAGGCAACAGCTTGGGTCCATGTCTACTTCCTGTCAGCTGATGTATTGCACGTATGCTGTGTCTGAATGGTCTATAGCATTTCAGCCACCACCTGAAGGCTCTCTTTCTTAGTTCCTCAGGGTGATATATTGATATCACCCCCCAATCTTTAGTCTATTCCTGCGAAGATGACAGTCGGAGCCTAGGTACCAAATATGACAATGATTATACATAAATATGTACCGCGTGAGTTGGCTGGCTTTGTGCATTTTAGTTGTATGATTGAAATGAGATATGACCTTCATAAAAGACATTTCCCAGCTCCGATATTTGATTAATGTGATGTTTTAATCCATTTATATGATTTAACACCTCGTTGCAACCCATTGCCATGGGTTGCATTTCCCCTCTGACGTTGTCTTCAAAGGGTAAAACTTCAGTGCTTCACAGGAAAGAAACAAAGATGAGAGAAACGTACTAAAAATAAACTCTTCTTTCCTCTGTAACCACCTCGTAACTTTCTAGATTCACATTGCCGACCCCCTTGTACAGGTCCTCTCGACCCTCAGGTCTGGATCATTGGGAGTCTGAAAAGTGAAGGCAATGCGGAAGTGCCTTAAACCTGCATTTACTTTAATAGCCAGCAGGGGGCGACTCCTCTTTTTGCAAAAATAAGTCTGATTGTATAGAAAAATAACCCTGCTTCTCACTTGATTTATTACCTCATTAAGTAAATTATGGTCCCATTTAGAGTCAAATAGACCATAAAGCAGGGGATGCTTTAGGGCATGGCTACCTTGTGACAGGTCACTACAACGGCCGGTCTGGGAGTTGTCCGTGTTTTTGTCTTAGAACTTTAACCCTTTAACAGTGTGTTTTCAGTTCATGAAAGTTAATTGTAAAATTTAGGCTGCCTAAAAATGTCTTATTCAGCATTTAGTTGTACTTTGCTCCACCCTCTCGTGTCACTTCTGGTTGCAAAAAACCAAGATGGCGATATCCAAAACGCCAAATTGGGACTTGAAAACAGCAGTCCACAAACCAAACCAATGGGTGACGTCAAAGTGACTGCGTCCATTTCATATATACAGTCTATGGTCTGGAACCGCTCGACTCAGGGTTTGAGGCACCAACCATGAACCGCAACGTCCCCTATTCTAAACCAGCTGGGGATCCTTAATGCATTTCTCTTTCCTCTCATTGCTTGTCATCTCTACTGTCGATGTTCCCAGTCAAACTCAGACGGGGTTGTTCTGGATCACTGGGCCACATGTGGAGCATAGCGTGAGTTCAGGCAGAGAAAAGAAGTCGTGCTTGCATTAGCCGATCATTTGTGCTGCACCATCACTAGCTCATTCTTCATCTGTTCAATCCAAACATATTCCTGCCGTCAACACAGTCATTATTCTCCTGCTACACTCAAACTAACACTATTTGTTGATGCAACTCCCTCTGCAACATCAGCCTCCTCCTGATATGCTATATCTTTGATTTTATACGACAAAGATTTAATGTTCATGTATGATTATTAAGGAGGATTTTTTCTAGAAAATTCCTTGTTGCTCCTTGGATTTTTTAAAAACTGTAAACAACAGAGCTTTTGTGGCAAATCTAACTGTATTACCATTTTCTATTGTATAAATGGTTGATTTCTAGGATATAATGTGAACAACAGATATTCTAATTATATCATTTGACTGAGGCATTATCTGTTGAATTGTTACAGAGCAGATAAAAGTGCTAAATTCGAAATTCTGATCATTCATATAGCAGCTAACAAATATTTTTGTAAAGGTATAATGGAGTCTGAGCAGTGAATTAAGTCACTCTCCCTCTTTGTGTGTGTGTGTGTGTGTGTTGTAATCCAAGCTTCTCCATACTTGGTTTATGTAGCTGGTCCAAGTCCCTCAGTGTGTGCACCACTGGCTAGCTAATCGCTGCACCCACCCTCCGGTTCCCCCCCAGGTTAACATTGTTAGCTCTTGTCAGCACTGTTGCTGTTGTTTGCACTGTTAGCGCTGTTATCTCCGTTAGCTGCGAGCCACTGGCCCAGTCGTTGCCATGTTGAGAGCCTTGTGGAGGCAATAGATGCTCTGAATTTTGAATCTAGCACCTTTAAACGATGGTAAATATTATCTGTGATCTTTCCTTGTCATATTACAAGCTTGCAGGCTAAGAAATCCAATAAAGGCTAAGAAATATCTTCAAACTAATTGTGCAAATATGGTGACCCACAAGTTCCTTGACCCGTTGTAACCTGCAAACAGATTGCCCTGCCATTTCTTTGCCGTGTTTACAAACTCTGTCTAAAACCCTATATGTCGGCTCCTCACCTTAACAACCGCACTCAAATGAGCAGCCTCCTCTCTCCAAAAGTGCATCTACGGGTGAATGTGCACTCATATCTTTGTGTGAGTGCGTGTGTGTATGTGTGTGTGAACATGCGTGTGTGTGGAATCACCAGCAGAGCTGCGAAGTTAATTGGCTTCAGCTGAGAGGAGAAGCAAGACAATAGCTTTAAACACACACACACATAAACACACACCCTGTCAGAAAAAAACTCCCATAGAGATATACCACACACACTTTGCTCAGACACAGACACACATACACACACACTCCCGCGGCGTAGCTTGGCTGAATCCAAACACTGAAGCGTATTGTTGTGTCTTTATTTAGACACATGGCTTACATGGGCCACAGCAGCACCTGATAACAATGTCTGTGTGTGTGTGTCTGGGGGTGTGAGTGTTCGGGTCACAAGGGTAATATGTGGGCCAAGAAGCAGGTTTTGTGTTTAAATGGCCGTGGTGCATGGCGAGATAATTTTACCACCCAATTATATGTGTACCTGCCAAACTTGTAGAGTAGTCGAAGTGGGCTGCCTGCTGGAGGTGTTAAAAAAGCTGACAGAGCTGACAGCAACCACAACAGCACCCACATTTTCCAACATTTGTGTTGGTTTGTCTCTCTCTCATAAATTTTTCCCATTCTCCCCCTGTGATTTCTGACTTCCCCTTTTGTTTTTATTCTTTTATTGACTATTTTCAGTCTTGCTCTTTTGAATCTCCTCTTCTCTCTATTCTCTCTCTCTCTCACAGAAACACACACACACAGAAAGCTGCATTTTAGCAATAAGAGATAGATAACTCCAAATCCAGCTGCTTTCAGATTTTTTTGTGTGTAGCTTTGAGTGTTTGCTGTTTGGCAGGGCAGGTGTGCGATCTCTAAATGACTGTGAGAGATTAAAATAACACATGTTGCCGTTTTTGTGTGTGTGTGTGTGTGGGATGTGTGTGTGTGCAAGAGAGAAAGAGATGGTAGGAGAGGATTCTTCTCGGTGAAGCCCAGACGTGCTCAAGCACCTGTACTCCGAGACCAATTCTACACACACACACACACTCATTAACACACACAGAGAAAGAGAGACACACACATCCGTCCTAATCCAGCACCACTGCCTCTTAGGCACTCCTTGGTGAGAAGAGGAGAGAAGGAGAGACAGCGGGAGAGGGAGTGAGAAGTGAATTCAGAGTTGAAGTGTTTTGTCTAGGTATTCTCCAGCAGGCTTTACTCCCCATCACACATTCACACGCGCAGTTGTGTACACACACACTCTCCCTTTCTCTCATTCATACACACACACACACACACACACACATACCACAAAGTATTGCGGTGGAAATGACTTTCAGATTGTTTCCTCACGAAAACACTTTCACCGGCAGAAAAACAAACAGTGCATTTATCAGGGTATCAGATAGCCAAGGCAGAGATAGATTTCACTTACAATGGCCATGTACATTTAGTACATTTTAACACTGTGTATCTGCAGAAACAAAAGCATTTTCTTTTTCGGCTCGGCCTGTTTTTGTAATGCATTGAAGAGCCGACGCTGTATCCCACCTTAGATCAAGGTGTACATGAGGGTGATACTCACAACAATGTTTTTGGGGCTTTTGCAGCTCTGCTGAGTTACTGGTTCACTACAATGTTGTGAAATACTGCAGACATGGAGAGGCAGAGATCAGCACAGCAAAGTAACTATAGTTCATGGCAAACATGTAGGTCTTTCTGCTTGTGGTTGTAGATGTTTTGCGAACAAAAGCTGAAAGCAAGGTAAAAATCATTTAAATATTTCTTACCATGTCTCTGCCATGTAGGTTTTAAAGGGATAGTTAGGGTGTTTTGAAGTGAGTTTGTATGAGGTACTTAACCATAGTAGGCTTATACTTACAGTAGATGACGGTCGGATCATCCCCCAGCATCGAGAAACAGACACGAGCACCGGCACCGGACCAAAGCAATACAGTGCTTTGGACGGGAACAGCAAAAAAACACATTTTAGCCACCTAAAAGTAAGGCTAACCTAAAAAAATTGATATGTTTCATATTCACTATATTCAGAATATCTTCTGATGGTGAATTGAATTTAAAGTGAAAAGTATTTATACTGTTTTTGTCATCTGAGCCTGCTGGCTTTGGAGAGAGCATAGATACGTTTCAGTTCAGTTCCCCATCTAAAAGGGCTGTCTGATGGCAAGATAAAGCTGTGAAGATATTGTAATACATCCACTTAAACAGACACCTCCTTTTAGGTGTCTAAATTATGCTTTTCTGCCGTCCCCGTCCACTGCATTGAATTCTTTTGCTCCGGCGCTGGTGCTCCTTTGTTTCTCCAAGCTGGGGGTACGCCGACCGTCATCTACTGTAAGTAATACACCTACTATGGATAAGTATCTCAAACAACCCCACTTCAAAACACCCCACTTCTCCCTTTAACGTGAGTTTGGTTGTCCACTGCTTCTATTTATTTGACCTTGACAGTGGTAAATGAATTTAACTGTCAATAGGACTGCCCTTTTTGTTGATTAGTCAACTAACTAAGATTTCTTTAATCGATTAGACCTTTTTTTTTGTGCTTTTTCATGCTGGGTAACTTATTCCTAAGAAACTTGTGAGCACATCTCTGGTAAACGTAAGATTTAAAGTGGTGCTTCTTTGTGGAGAAACTCAGTTTTACAGATCTGTCCATTAAATCAACTAATTGATTAGTCGACAAAATCCTAAAAGTGTTAATCAAATAAGAATTTCTTTGGTCAGTGACACCCTTAACTGTCAGACAGTTAGTGTATTAACTTGTCTGAAAAGTCTCTTGGCTGCCTCCCTGTCGCTGTCCAGAGTGCTGATCCTGGGTCCGTCAGCAGTACAGAAACTGTCCGAGGTTCTAGCCCTTGTTGGTGCCAGCAGGCAAGAATAATGGGAGTTCATGGCCAATACAGATATTCAGTCAATCTGCTTGTCATTGCTGTGTCCTGTTTTTCCTTGCCATAGAGCAGTGTGTCTTTTAGTTACAGATTGCTCAGTCTTGGAATCGACTGCGCCGGGTGACGCCAGTCCATCTAGTTTGTCTCTCCTTATATAGTGGGAATGATAATTAGCTTCTGTTTAGCTGCTCAGTATGGTCCTCTATTTGTTGTTTTTTTTCCTTGCAGCTGTGTGTCCACAGTCGGTGTTCATATTTTGCTCCGGCCCTGTTGGCAGTGGTTTGTATTAGTTGTCCTGCTGAATCATATATAAAGAGACTTTAACCTGTGCCAAACCTCTTTGTCGTCTCTACAATTGGGTACTACCCACACAATGTTGCAGCATGCTCTTTTTTTTCCCCCCACCACCAATGCCCTGCTTCACATTCACACTACATTTCAAAGCAGGCATTTTGTAAAGCTAACAGGCAAAAAGCCAGACCCATGAGTGACTGAGTGAACTCCACCAGCAGATACCTGCGTGGCATCTATAATCCAGCAGAAACCTTATAGTTTCATTACTGTTTTTCAAATGTATTACTCTTCCCAGGTGAAACCTTTTATCTCTCCTTTTTTTCTACTGTAATTGACAGCTGAGTTTGTCTCCTACATATTATTAAGGAGAATAAAATATATGTGGAGAGAAGTGAATAAAAAACACGACTCCCTCCTATCCCTTTCCTTCTCTCGGCCTAGATAACAAGCATTCTTCTCCACCTCCTTCTCACTCTCCCTACCTTTTGTGTCTTGAGGGAAGATTTTTACATGCTTCTTTGGCTTTGCACAGTCAAATCACTCCTCCTATACTGTAACCAGCATTTATCCCAAGAGTGTGCACTGAAAAGAAATTAAGATATTGCCTCATCCAGTCTATGGACATACATGAGAGCATACACTTTCATTTCTAAATTAACATGCAACGGTAGGGGTGAGGGGTAAATCGATACAGCACAGTATTGTGATATTTTGCGTGGCAGTATTATATCGATACTCAGATGTCAAGTATCAATCTTTTATTATAAAAACTATTAACCTCTTAACAATCCAACAGCTATTCTTTCTTTCAGAGGTTGTAGCGGGCTCAGTTTTCAAGTTAGAGAATGAATATATTGGTATCATATAAAACTAGAAAACCTTACCAATCTACCAATTATGTCATGTTAGCTTGTCAGGAAGAATGCTGAGTAAAACTCCAAAGTTCTGCAACATTTTGGCGAGCAAAAACTGACATGGCCATTTTTTAAAGGGGTCCCTTGACCTCTGACCTCAAGATATGTGAATGACAACTCTGAGATGAACAGAGTGAAAACTGTATCTTATTAAATAAAACATATGTTGACAAACTGATTAATTTGCAATTTTGTAATAAATCGCAATATATCTTATCGCAATACTTTGCAAATCGAAAAATGTAGGGATGCACCGATCCCGGATCGGATATCGGGCCGATACTGACTCAAATAGCTGGATCGGATATCGGTGACAATGGGGCCCATCTATTCAATTCAATTCTCCGTTTTTATACTATATACATTATATACTGGCTTTTTTATTCCGGTTTAAGTTTTGACCAATTTGTTGCTGCATTAAAAGATTTACACCTGAATTCTAATCCCTGATAATTTTAAAGATTTTTACCAAGTTACTAGTGTACGATTTATTATTTAAATTTTATTTAATTATCAAGTCAATAAATTTATATATATGTATGTGTTTGTTAAATTTTGTTTTACAAAGTTAGGAGAGCAATGTTTAAGTCAAGTCCGATGTTGCCTTACACACTTTCACACAGTGAGGCATACAGCTTATTAATTAAACACTGGTAACAGATCGGTACTCGGTATTGTCAAAAACCCAAAGCCCAGGTATCGCTATCAGTATTTGGGACTAAAAAAGGCAGATCGTGCATCCCTAGAAAACATTTTACAATAAGATCGTGACTTAAATATTGTGATAATATCGTATCGTGGGGTCTCCGGTGATCCCTCATCTACACAACAGCTTTAAAAAGTAATACTTTTTGATGGATTTTTTTCTTGTAAAAGTGACTTGATTTGACATTCAGCGCACCGAGTCAGATCAACTATCTTCATCGATCAAGAAAACAGCCTGAGGGTAGGACCTCTTCTTGAACTTGGAGGTTTAAGCGCTAATCCTACAATACAAATCACGGAGACGCGCAGACTGGGAAATCAGTGTTTGACCAGGACGGCGTTGGTCTTTACGGGGTAATGTAGACAAGTACAGTCATGGCTGATTAGTGATTGATCAACACTGTGCTTGGATGTTAGAACTTTCTGCTTTGCCACATATATCACGGGCTTCATTTAACAAAGTATCTGTGATAGGACAATCTCTCCTCTCAACCCCAACATCACTGGCCTCAAACCGCTGAAGCACGTCCGCTACACACACGTACGGACCAAAAATGACTGTGCTAATGTTCCTACTGTCTTCCATCTGCTGCTAAACTTTTAATTTGCATCCATTTGCATGACCTGCACATACAATATATCCTGCAGTGCAGATTTGCACAGCATACACACTAATACACTAATTACCTCTGAAACCAAACACCCCAAATAGCTTTTTACTTTTAATGTTTCCCTTGCAGATTTGCAGTGTTGATTAGCTCATAACTCCTTGCAATTTTATAACAGTAGATAGTTTGTTTTAGTGAAGCCACTTTATGGAGTTTGCATTTGTGTATAGGTTATAAACCAATTAGCTTTTTCCATTTGAGAGTTATTACTGAAGTTGAGTCATATCTTTCAGTGACTTGGAATTGGTGCTTATATTCATTCTTTTCTCCCCCGGCGGAGCTATAACTGATCTAAAATTCAGTACATATATTGGCAGAAAAACAGAGATCCTGTCAGTCTTCTTCTGGGGTCCGTGCCCTGGCTTTGTTTATCAAGCTCTGCATTGTGTTGTCTGTGAGACACTCCTGGGTCTCTTTGGTAATGTATGTAGATCTTGGTCATTCCATAGACCAGGTTTAACCTGAAGGATGGAAATGTTTTTTTGTTATTGTGACCCCAGGACTGTGGAGCAACTTTAAATTCGAGATATTCCGAAAAAGTTTTGAGCCCGATCCTGATTCGAATCCTTTAACATTGGGTATCTGACTGAGTCCGATCCGATACTTATATTTACCTAAAAGTTGATTATATGTCTGACACACTAAATAACATCTGTAGACTACTAAATTAGCCACATCTTATTTTTCACAAGCCACTTGATCCAAATACTGAAGTCCTGGTTCAAAACTATGAAGTTGAACAGTTTAAAGGTGCTAAATATGGAATTCAGAGCATTTCTATTTCCTCCACACGGCTCTCAACATGGCAACGGCTGAGCCGGTGGCTCGCTGCTAACAGTGCTAACGGAGCTAACAGTGTTAACCTGAGCAGGAACAGGAGGGCGGATGCTACACTTCCCCAATGGTGCCGTAGGTCGAGACAGCAATATCAGCTGTAACCGTCGTATGAGCGCAGTGCAGAGCGGTGGCCAAGAGCTAGCCAGTGGGGCACGCTCACATGCACTAAAAGGCACATGCAGCCGGCCCGGCATTCTCAACAAAGCACAGAAAAGTTTGTATTACAGCACACACAGATGGAGAGTGACTTCATTCTCTGCTCAAGTAGACATTAATCCTCTATATCTTTACATAGCACATAGTTGTTTGCTGCTACAGTATATTAATGCTCTGGATTAGGGATGCACCGATACCACTTTTTTTCAGACCAAGTACAAATACAAGTACTTACATTTGGGAACTTGCCGATACCGAGTACCAAAATGAGTACGCGATAATAATATTACTGTTCTAACAATGACTTTGCAATGACTCCTTACTTTCTGAGTGGAATGCGACTGCTGAAAATGACGTGATGCGATGAGCTAGAGAGAAGGTGTTTCACTCTGCTAAAATAGTTGGAACTACAAATACACCCAGTCCATTTGCGATTGTACTGTGGTGTTAGGGGTTGGAGGGTCTTCTGTCACAAACAATCTTTGTCTGAGTACAGACACCGACCACAGAGAGCACTTTAACCAACAGACAATGCTCACAGTACAGGCTGTCATTAAGGAGAACACTTTACTGTTGTCCTTCTCTGTCTTCAGTCTTCTAGCACTGGCGTTTTTTTCAGTTACATAGGTTATTTGTATGCTTGTATTGAGAACAAGCTAATGACTGTTTTTTATTCCACAACTCTTCAAGCCTAATTTTAAGCCCCAAATCCACGGGTGTAACAGAAACCTGCAGCGTGTTACTTTCACTCTCTTTGGGTCTTAGGCAGAAAAAGTTGAAGAGGCTCTCGTCTCACAGTGGGCTCTGCTTACGGAATGATAACTACATGCGAGCGCCAAAAGGCTGAGTTAGAACAACATACTGACTGCAAGATTGTGCCCTGTGTGTGTGTGTGTGTGTGTATGCACCACAGCATGTGTGTGTCTGAGGTATTACTGCAGACATGCTTGGGAGGTTTTCATCTGCTGGAGTCTGTTGCCTCAACCCTGCAGAGAGAGAGAGAGGGGAGGAGAGGAAAACAAGAAGGTGAAGCGGAGAAACCCGACGACGGGGGGAAAGTGAAGAAGAGAGTGGTGGAGAGAGGTGTTTTTAGCGGAATTAGATTGTTCCTGAGTGTGAGTCAGGCTCTCTGCTTCAGCCTAATGGTGATGGATGGTCCACCGCTTTGAAACAATGGAGCACACATAGATGTACAGCACAGTGAGGCATACACACACTCGCAATACACACCTTTACAGCCTACAAGCTTTAACGCTGAGTTTACTGTATGTTACTTGATACATTTTTGGTTCATTTGGAAGCATAATCCATACAGATTGGTCAGAATTAACAAAATGAAGACATGAAACAGCTCAATTTGAGAAAACTTGGTTGTGGAGGAAGCAAATCCTGAAACACTAGTTCATGGGATGGTAGAAGAAAATCAGGACACTTGGATTTCCAAAGCCCTTCTCTGAAAACAAAGCAAGAAAAACTGTTGTCGAGAACAATGTCAAACACAATAAAGGACTGATTTAGGTTAGAACCAATGTTACACCCAAGATTAATCAAAACAAATCAAGATGAGGATTATTTGTTTCTAACAACCATTCATTTGATGTTGTCAAGTTGTCTAATAACCACACTATTTTATTCAACCTCTTACCGTTTGTCCAACTAAGATGAAATGTCTTTTACAAAAGAGACAAGCAGCAAAAAAAATTGGGGCCGTCAAAGTTAATGCAATAACGCGTAAAGCATTAACGCAATTGATCTTTCAGAGGTTGTAGAGGACTCAGTTTTAAAGCTAGAGTGAAGATACTGGTGTCATATGAAACTAGAAAATCTAAATCCATTGGTACCAACAATGTCATAGTAGCTTGTCAAGAAAGAGGCTAAATAACACTCCAAACTTACGCTAAATTTTAGCGAGAAAAAACTGGCATGAAAATGTTCGAAGGGGTCCCTTGACCTCTGACCTCAAGATATGTGAATGTAAATGGGTTCTATGGGTACCCACGAGTCTCCCCTTTACAGACATGCCCACTTTATGATAATCACATGCAGTTTGGGGCAAGTCATAGTCAAGTCAGCACACTGACACACTGACAGCTGATGTTGCCTGTTGGACTTGAGTTTTCAATGTTATGATTTTAGCATATTTTGTATGCTAAATGCAGTACCTGTGAGGGTTTCTGGACCCTATTTGTCATTGTTTTGTGTTGTTAATTGATTTCCAATAATAAATATATACATACATTTGCATAAAGAAAGCATATTTGCCCACTCCCATGTTGATAAGAGTATTAAATACTTGACAAATCTCCCTTTAAGGTACATTTTGAACAGATTAATTTGCAATTGATCGTGATTAATTCTGGACAATTATGTGATTAATTGCGATTACATATTTTAATGAAATGACAGACCTAAAAAAAAATGCAAATATATGAGTAAAAATATCAAAAGATAAACATCACACAATGTAACAAAGAAATGCAAATGCAAGGAATGAAAATAGGACAAGTGATGCATACCGCCACGACCTACATCCTCTCTCTCTAAACTTCACTAAAGTTGGCTTTGGAAACATACTGCAAGTCAGACGTTCATGTTGCATCACCTAAAGCTATAACCTGAATGCTGATGGACATGGGACTTTTTCTCCCAAAACACCGAGCACAGACTCAGAAATGAGTTCTGTGAGGCAGAAATTTCAGCGCTATGTGTAGTGATTGTTAAGTCACAAGTATTGATCGATACTGATGGTTAAAACAACAACAAAAAAAGAATCAAAGAGTAAATGTGCACAGGAAGAAAGAGCATTTCTAGATAGGTTGCAGTGTTTTGGAATGGATAAAGACGTTGGGTGCCAGGCTGAAGATCAGCAGGCACCGTTTTGGCTTTGCTACCTGTGATATTCTGTTTATCAGTGAAAAATAATGTTTGAAAAGTGTGATGTATCTTTGTCTTTGTCTACCCTAAAACCTGATATTTTGGCCTTCATTGCAAACATCATTTCCTACTCAAGAGGTGTGAAAGCACTTCTTTGCCTAGTCGGTCAATAAATGCACATAATGACACATAACACTTTTATTTCATTTCTTTGAAATGGTCTATGTTTAATAAAAATATGAACTTCAAAGGAAAAATTGAAGGTTGAGATTTCATAGAGATACATTCCTTGAGAATTAATAGGTCTTCCTGTCCCTGAGGCAGGTGGACTTCTGAATAAGCGTACGTACGTGTGCGTTTTATTTATTTTTTTAAATTTTAAAAAGAACATATTGAATCTATATTTGTGTATGTAGCCAGGGTCACATCTCATAACTTCGACTACATAACAAGACTGCTCGGAATGCTCCTTCCCACTAGGTCCTGACCCTTTGACATTATTGACCCGTTGACAGCAGCAATAATAAAGCTTGTTCTGCAGTAAGTGTACAGTAACTCTCTGCTAAATTGTTCCCCAGCAAAATCAGCGTTTAGTAAAAGGTTGGACTCCAGTCACTCCCTGGAGCAGAGAGCTCATATTGGTCAATTTGAACAGTTGGACCTTTAAAATTAGTGGTAACATCGACACTGGATAACAGCATTTAGTTGTACACCACAGTGGGTTGTTTTTGCCGTAAAACACCTATTTGACTTTAAGTGGGATGGTGTTCTTGTGTGTTGATTAGGATGTTGTTCAACCATGTCATGTATTGAGTAGGCAGCACTGACATTGCATCTCTTGGAAGTGTACCTAGGTGAGCCAAACCTGGGTGGGAGTTTTCATCATCTCGGCCATCACATCAGTCAGATTGTATTGAAGTCTATGAGAAAATGACCAGTCTTGTTTGAATATGAGGCCGCCGTGCCACCAGGCTATGTTAAAGTGTATTTTTCAACCTTAAAGGTCCCATATCATGCTCATTTTCAGGTTCGTACTTGTATTTTGGGTTTCTACTAGAACATGTTTACATACTTTAATGTTTAAAAAAACTTTGATTTTCCTCATGCTGTCTGCTTGAATATACCTGCATTTACCGTCTGTCTGAAACGCTCTGTTTTAGTACATTTAGAATGGCAACATAATTGTGTTGCTAGGCAACAGCTTGGGTCCATGTTTACTTCCTGTCAGCTGATGTCATTCACACACACTGCAATCAGGAATAAACTGGGACACATTAAGAATTCTTACGTTTGAAATTGTGTAAAGGGTCTAAATATTGTATATTTGTGACATCACAAATGGACAGAAATCTTGACAGCTTGTTTCAAATGCAGAGTTTCTGAATACGGGCTGTGTGTATTTCCCTGTTGATTGAGCGTTTCGATACTTTCACAGTATTTATATAGGACTTAAGCCTGCTTTATGATAAAAAAACACGAAAATCTCACTTTTTTATGATATGGGACCTACTTCTCACTTGATTTATTACCTCAGTGAACATTGTAAACATGAGTTTATAGTCTCGATCGCTAGTTTTAAGTCTTTTTCAATACAGCATGATGTTCATTTAGTAAATTATGGTCCCATTTAGAGTCAAATAGACCATAAAGCAGGGAATGCTTTGGGGCGTGGCTACCTTGTGATTGACAGGTTGCTACCACGGTGTTGTTCGATCTGGGAGTTGTCCGCTTTTCGTCTTACAAATTTAACCCTTTCACAGTGTGTTTTCAGCTCATGAAAGTTAATTGTAGCATATTTGGTCGCCTAAAATGTCTTATTTAGTTTTCAGTTGTACTTAGCTCCACCCTCTCGTGTCATTGCTTCAAAACTGCAGTCCACAAATCAATGGGTGACGTCACGGTGACTACGTCCACTTTTCTGTATACAGTCGATGATCCCAACCATAAAGAACATTTTCACCATCTGAGTCACGTGGCTACTGTTAGTGGGTCTTGGCCACATTGGTTCTTATATTGATATTGATTTATCACATTTTCCTAGAAGGGGTCTTTGTGTTAATACAGCAGCTGTCACTCGACAAACCTCTAGAAATTGTTCTTTATTTCTACATTTAATATCATGTTTTCATGTATTGAAAGTCCAGCAGAGTTTTTCCTATTCAGCTGTGTGTATGCACTGAGCGTGTGTGTCTATTTTTCCTTTCTCCTTCTCTGGCACATTTCTCGAACACTTGTACAAAGCAATACTGTGTGTCAGCGGATGCTATCAATGTCGTAGCTTCCACAGATGTGCGCGTTGGCTGACGTCCTATCTGACACTGTGTTTCTACCTGGCAGCGGATGCAGGTGCTGTCCTGGCTTCTGTTAGATATTGGCTGGAAGTCCCACTCCCGCATAATTTTTCTCCATCTGTTTCCTTATCTCTTTGTCATTGTCTAAATTGTCTGTTTGGCTGTTTTGAACCCGCAGGATATTTTCTTGTGAGGTTTTCTTGGGACCTTTCCCTGTCTTCTCCAAAGGGTCTAATATGCATTATTTTTGCTTCATTGTATTTTATGTTGATGCACTCTATGTTGCCTAAATACCTATGATGAATTCTTGATTAGTTAGATGTAACAACCAGCTTTATCTGCTGTCAATACTGCCAACATGACTTGCCCTTTGCAAGTAGATGGTTTTACCCTGAATCCACTCTTCCATCCCTCTTAAAAACGCTTTGGAAAACGCTTTTGTCATACAATTTTGGCTTGTGCATCTCAAGCAAGCCATTCAAGATTTAGAGGATCTGTTAAAATCTGGTGTTGATGCTCCAGTATCTGAATCAAGGCAAAGTGCTAATACACCCTCCAGTTAAGTGCACTCTCTTTAAAGGGGATGTCATTCTCAGTACATGTTGATTACTAATTGTATGACTCCTCTTCCTCTCGTTCACCAGTTCTCCCCTCTTTTAGCTTCTCTCTGTTTTCTGTTTCACTTGTTTCTTTTATTGATCTAACCTGGCCATAGGGACTGCTAAGTAGATGCCCACACTGTCAGTCACACACACATGCAGAGACTGAGTCATGCACAGTGGCCCTTCTGTGAGCCATTTCACCAGGAGCGACGTAACATGCCACCTGCGTGTGTGTATCTGTACGTCCGTGTGTGTCTGTGTGTGTGTGTGTGTGTTCTGCCCTTTGCAAATGTATGTCTTATGATTAATTCTTGTCATTCATCCCCATGTTCCCAAAAACCCATTCTCCGTGGCTGGCTCTTTATCTCCCTCTACGTCTCTCCCTCTCTCTGTTTCTCTCACTCTTTCTCGCACTCATTTGCTCTTGTCAGTACCAGATTCTGCCTGACATTTTTCCCATAATCCTCCAGTACCAGGAAGTTAAGCCCTGCAGGGGCCAGACTGACATTTAGGAACTGCTCTCTAAGCAGGATAGCTGAACTGCAGAGACACACACACACACATTATTACAGATACACACTTGTAGATACGTATGACCACATATTCACACGCAAACTCTCCCACACATATATGTAGAAACATGTAAGGAATCCTGCAGGAATTGAAAGCAATGTATTTCCCAATGTTGGCCATGTTTTATACAGCTGTTGGAAACATTCAAATGCATCATCTATTGACACAACTATAAGCTACGGAGGAGCACTTTAGATGCTGAAGAGCCTCAGCATACAGTATTTAGCTAATTACAGTTGTTAAAAGTCATCAATAGGACAGCATTTCAATAGCGATTTCTTAATGAAGTTGTTAATTGATTCATCCTCATAAGTGAGGCTTCCCTTCCCTGCACGCTTCATAAAGGAAAGCAAAGAGCAAAATGGGTTACAGAGTGGGTTGGGTATTCTGAAAAGTGAAAATGAGTATAAAAACAGTTTAAAATATTCAGTATGGATATGTATCGATTAGGGCTGTCAACGCGAAAATAAGGCGTTAAAACAAAGTCGTTTTAACGCCACTAATTTCTTTAACGCATTAACGCAACTCACGATTTTGAGGTTGTAGCGGGCTCAGTTTTAAAGCTAGAGTGAAGATTCTGATATATGAAACTAATAAACCTAAGGATTCCATTGGTATCATACTATCTTGTCCCAAAGGAGGTTAAATAACACTCCAAACTTGCACTAAATTTTGGCAGGGAAACTGGCAAGGCCATCTTCAAAGGGGTCCCTTGACCTCTGACCTTAAGATATGTGATTGAAAATGGGTTCTATGGGTACCCACGAGTCTCCCCTTTACAGACATGCCCACTTTATGATAATAACAGTTTTGGGCAAGTCATAGTCAAGTCAGCACACTGACACACTGACAGCTGTTGTTGCCTGTTGGGCTGCAGTTTGCCATGTTATGATTTGAGCATATTTCTTATGCTAAATGCAGTACCTGTGAGGGTTTCTGGACAATATTTGCTATTGTTTTGCATTATTAATTGAGTTCCAATAATAAATATATACATACATTTGCATAAAGCAAGCATATTTGCCCACTCACATGTTAAGAGTATTAAATACTTGACAAATCTCCCTTTAAGGTACATTTTGAACAGATATAAATATGTGATTAATTTGTGATAAATCGCAATTAACTATGGATAATCTTCTGATTAATCGAGATTAAATATTTTAATCAAGATTCAATATTTCAATTGAGATTAAATATTTTAATTGATGGCCATAATATATCTAAATCTATATCTATATAGATATATATATATCAATTGACCCTATTTTTTAGTGTTTGAAAAAACTATTCTGAAATACTCTTGTGTTTGAGTTCATCCTGTGGCATAATTTCTCTGAAAACTTTGTGAGCCATCTTTTCAACCTGAGTGACTTTTCAGTAAGATCCTAACAAATGGTTGAAATTAATGCGGGAAAACGATTCATCTTAGATTCATGCCTGCCTATGAATACGTCGTTGCTGCCAATTCGTATTTTTCCCAATTTAAGTTCCATGCCTACTCCTAAATACCTGCAATAACCCTTTTTTTTTTTTTCCAAAAATAGCTAAGTTTGAGTTGAGCATCTTGTTTAATATTCATGCTTGTCATGTAAGGAAGCCCAAGCCAGTTTGTTTTTGTATTCTCTTTTATATCACACTTGGATTCAGTAAAGTTCAAAAACGACATTTCTACTATTATTTTTGAAGTCAAGTGCTCACCGGGTAGCTGATTATGTACAACTAGTGCCTGTGCAAATATATGTTTTCTATTTCATGTATTTCACTGACCCTTAAATGGGCGAAAATATCAAAGCGCACCTCCTTCATTGAGCCGCTCATGGGCAAATCAATCGTGCTGTCAGTCCAAATGCAGTTTACTGCTCGCTTCCATGTTTTGCTGTTGACGTTCACAAATTATAGATGTTTTCCTCCCAAGAATGAATGGCATGCACGTCCTGCTGAAAGAAGTTGCTTCTCGACATCATTTTGAAGAAAATCCCAGTGATTTTAACCCGTGTTGACTCTGCCTGTGCTGTCATTATATACTGTATGTGCTTACTTTAAAGAGCTGGCACAGAAGGTAAACACACTAGGAGAAATTAGATGAGATGTGGAAGGAAATGTGGAGGGGGAGAAGTGAAAGAACATCGTAAGGATGAAGGATTGAAAAGTATGGATAGTTGAGGAAGCCGAATAAAGAACAGCAGCAGACTGTTGGTATCTCAAATGTCATGAGCTTGAAAATTTTCTGCTTAAAACTATTTGTAAAATGTGATTTGGCTCCACTGTGTCATTTTTACAGCTCTGGTTTATGGATATGAAAAAAAATCTTTTGGAACGAGCTTTATTGGGTCCGTTTTTTCTTTGGCGTCTCGCCTGTGTCTTCAGAAATCATTAGAAATGTCTGTCCTCCCTCCCCTCTCCTTCTTAATCGACCCATTCATCCATCCTTCCAAAATCTCCTCAGCTTTTTAGCTCTACCCTTAAAGGCTTATTAGCGCTCCTCCTCTGTGTGTACATGTCTAGCTGTCTGTCTCTCATGCACTCCATCCCGTCTCCTCCCTCCCCTCTCATCCCGCGCTATCTCCCTCCCCATCTTGCTCTCACCCCTTCGCCCCCCAACCCCCAATAACAGCCTCTGGCCATGAAAAGTTTTACAGATGTGAGTTGGCAGACCTTGTGTGGTTGTGTGTGTGCGTGCACGTGAGTGTGTGTGCGTATGCTGGCAGACCTTGAGACCTGTCAGTGTCTCACTGTGTCAAACGAGGACGCTGGCATCCCGCCAACCCCTCAACCCCTCCCCCGCCCTCCCCTCCTCCTCTCTCTCTATCTCTACCACTCTCTCTCTCTCTCTCACACTCACTCACAATCATGCAAACTCACAGGCAGTTAAGAAATCCCAGCACAGTGAACTCAACTGGGCACAGATCTGGATGCTGCAAACTAGTTGCTAACTACCCTGCAGATACAGTTTGGCCATACAGACTGAGTTGGCCCTAAAAAGCAATTTTGCTGCCTGGCACTTGATTGGATACGCCCCGCATGTCTCCCATATCTGCCTGGAAGACATGCCAGTCCACCTTCAACAAGTTAACTTGTTGCCCATGCTCTGTTTGCGCTTTTGGCCAGGAGTAATTCCTGTATGTGCTGCTCTTGTGTTTACCCTGTAGAGTGTGCAACAGTCAACCTTTCCAGCACAACTACCTCCATTAGTTTTTTGTATATACAAATGAGTGCAACGCCACGAACGCCTTCGGGGAGAGGCTGTCCAAAACTGTGCGCCATCAACAGATTATTCATCATCCTGCTCCGTGATGGCTGGCTTTGAGTGTGGCCACTTGAAAACAGCTATAAAACGCTTGTGCTTCCAGACGTGTTTTGGACGACATGTTGTGCAAACTTGTTCATGTATTTGTATTTGAATTATTTATTCACTCTTAACTTGTCTGCTTTTCCATCACAAACTAAATTCATAAGGAAACTATTTTACATAATAATGTAGTGTAAAGTTTGGTCACAATCATTTGGTTTTGGTTGTGTTTATCATTTACAGTTATTGCCCGTTGTGGTTTCGTATATTTTGGCTTTTTTATTGTAACTCCTTTATTGTACAGAAACAAAACGGTGAGCCGATCTCAGATGAATTACTCAGATTGTAATGTCGGGTGCACGCTAAATGAGAATCAAGCCGATTTTGGTCCCGATTCCTCCCGACAATCGTCAGCAAAGCCCGGCTTTTTTGATGGTTCTAAAAATTATCGTTCCAGATTTTCCTGTGGTGGTAGGTATGTGAAGAGTATTTTTTACATCTCCCGATTGGCTCGGAAGTCCATCCTGGCCGCATCGATCTCAAATCGTAAATATTAAACATATTTACAACAGCCGATGACACAGTCACGTGGGAAAGAACAATAGCCAATTGAGAACCAAGCTGACTGAAGTGGAAGGACAACAATTTGTGGCAACAATGCAAGTATTTATTCAATATGTCTCCCTGACTTCATCCATATTTTTTTCTTTTTTCATCGTCAATTTTCAGTGCAAAGAACAAAAACTAACATCGCTAATTCTTCCTGCCTGTTGTCTGCCATGTTTATTTACATTAAAGTCACGTTTGATCGCATGAGATTTTACAAGATTTCCATTTCTTTTGGTCGGGACTCTTATTGTTCATGAATGGAATCTGTTAGTGTGCTGTTTTGGCCAAATCGTTGCTCACCACACACCATAGGAACAAAACAAAAACATTATCATAACATGTTGTTATGCTCGGGGGTCTTTCACATTTTCAAAATCTGTTAAGATTTGAAAAATCTTTTAGTGTGGGCCAGCCTCAAACTGTCAATCACCCCAACCTGATGCTCAGCTCCTGCACAGAGCACACTAACTGCTGTTTATATGCTGTTTTTCTCTTTTACAGTCTCTCCAAGTTTAAATTTCCTTTACCGACATAACAGGACTGCACCTATTTAAAACAAATCTATATTCAGTATTGAACACTGTAAGTAAAAGCACACAAAATCAATGGTTTTCATTAAATTGATTTTGGAAAAATTAGGATTTCCCAGGTGTTTCTCACTAACGTGCCAAGCTTCGCTCTACATGCCAGATGAGAACAGCTTCAGATGACACCCATAATTGTGCTTGCACAGCTGTTCTACTGTAGTTGAGTCTTTATTATCTTCAATAAGAGACCTGGACCTCACTGCCATAAAGAAAAAACACATCTCAAAATATGTGCAACCTTTCCCCTTTTTATGTGTTTCCAAAATTATCTTTTATCTTTGGGATTTGGATGTGTATGCCTGTGTTCCTGCCAAATTGGTACATATGGGTTTCTTTACAGCCTTAATGTATACACACAGCAGTTCTCCAATGGTAGAGATGGAACAGAGATTACACATGATTATTCATTATTTGGACTGAAATGACGATTTTGCAGTTACTTGCTCTAATTGATATAATCACCGTGAGCAGGTACAATGTATTAAACTTAATGTGAATTTCTGTATGTTGCCTTGAGAACAGACAGTATGTTCTCGCACTTTAATTTGTGCGCATGCTATATTCAGTCTTGGCCTCGTGCAAAGCAAGAGGGGAGGATTAATGTTAACGCGAGGTACTGTAAAACACCTAATACGACTTACAGCCACAGGTGAAGCACTGCTGAAATGGAAAATTATATATATGCATGTTGCTGTGCGTTGAAATATCACAATAAAAACTTAACTGGAGAAACTTCTGGAGCATCTCAATAATAAGGGGAGTGGGACACTACCATGTGATCATTTACACTTCCCGATTTTAGCAGATAAATTACATATAATTCTATAAACGTCACCTGGTCCTCCTCTAAATACATATTAAATACCTTCAATACTACAGAATGTAATTTATTCTCGACAAACTCCCACTCACACGCGCTTACTTTAACATCATGCGACATCTGGACAGCGATGTGACCTTCCAATATGAAACAGACAGCTGCCACAGGGAAAATAAATTTATAGTCATCATGCTCTTTTATATCTGTTTCTCTCTCTACAGTTCCGTGCCCTCTTTCTTTCTACTTTGTTCTCCCGTCTCGCTCCCCTGTCTTTTTCTTCCACATCTCCCTGTCTTTCGCCGACCTTTTTTCTTTGTGTGTCTGTCACTTTATCTCGGCCTGTCTCTGTTTCTCGCGATCTGGCTGCAAGGAGAGCAGATGGCACTGATCCATAACTTTAGTTAAGTGACTGACTTTAATGAGGAAGGACATAACGCACAGAAATAGAGAGAGACAAGCGAGAAAGATGGAGATCAAGAGAGAAAACCAGATGAAAGCCAAGAGATTCCCAACATGCGAAAGACAACTCGAGTTGCAAAGTTCAAAACCTTTTTTGACAACAAATGGTAATAAAGAACTATATTTGGCATTCAACACTCTGCTCCTCAATGTGCCCTACACAAACCAAGCAGCATATTGAAGACTTGGCAAGAAGCTGCAGTGTATATACAACTCGAACACTGTCAAGAACATCTTACATAACGTAACATAATAAGCTAATCGCAGACCGT
Source organism: Sebastiscus albofasciatus (assembly GCA_916701655.1). Lineage (NCBI taxonomy): Eukaryota > Metazoa > Chordata > Actinopteri > Perciformes > Sebastidae > Sebastiscus > Sebastiscus albofasciatus. The sequence goes on from CAKAOI010026791.1 coordinate 24,251, forward strand.
GTGCTCTCCCGCTGGATACCTGAGGCTGATGCTGCATGCACATTGAAATCATGACGGGAAAAAGAAAGTAATTTTCTCGGAATAAAAAACAAATGCACACGGGTAAAGCACCTGTGGTTGAAGCCGCCCTCGTGACGTGGACTGATAATGCCCGATCACTTAAAGCCCCCAAAGTGAAACTCTGCCGACCGACTCCTCGGCACTGCAGCGCCACCAGCTCATGCAGACCGGTGCCCGTCTCCCTCCATGCCGCTACCGGGTTAAAGAACGTGGGAGTCCAGGCAATGTGGCGCCGTTCTGCATGCATGCTCGGGCTGAAGAGCTGCCCCAAAAATGACAGTGCCTAAAACCTTGGTGAGGGGAAAGCGAAACAGTCTGTTTCATTATTTTATATTCCTGTAATATATACAAATGTCAATGTGATGGTAATCTGCATGAGAAATGCTGCACAACAACAAAAATTTGGTTAAAATAATCATCCACTTATAGTGATCAATTTGACCCGGACAGACGTGATCACACGGTAATTCTAGTTACACATAATCCCAGTTTTGGGGCATCTTAACATGGAGACTGTCTCCCCAAGAAGAGCAGCATCAGTCGTATCAGCCAGCACCTCAAAACGGCATCTGTTTACGCTCACCTGACTACACCCTCTAGTGGCCACAGTAACTATGACGAGAGCAAAGGAAATCCAGTTGTTTTTGTGCCTAAACCTAACCAAACCTTAAACATAATGTTGTCACATTGTAAAATTGATGAATTTGTCCACCAGTGATTTCTAACAGTTAAGGAAGACGCAGACCAATGATGTCATCCTGCCAATAGGAGCATCAGATCAGAAAACACTTGTGTCATTCAAGAGGAACTGGGATACTAATGGTAATTTAACACCTAATCTAGGTTTCTAATGAATGTCTGCCAAAATATGATAATACATGATATAATGAGGAGCTACCTGCTGTAGTGAATGTCTGACAGCAGTAATGCAGAGGATAAACTTGATGTCACCTACTCATCATTACTTCCATTCCATTAGATGAGTGATACGACTGACAGGCCAAATCTAGCAGAGCATGGTAATCGCGGCGGCCAGGCCGCCAGAAAGCAAAGTGAGTTTACTCAGTCGGTGCAGAGAGGACAAAGGGTAGCAGGGATGTCAAAGCAATGCTTGACAGATGCAGGTAATCCAAGGCTCGGATAACAACAGACTGAAGTATACGGGGATATGCATTGCCATGGAGACATCATACCCTGAATATGATCAAAACCAGTATAAGTGCTGTGCACATGTACATGTACATGCTGTGCATGTAAATGTTCTCAACACTCCTAATAACAAATGTCATATTTCACAAAATTCTTGAAACAGGTTGATTAGAGTTGAAAATTATTTCAATTAAGTTACAATATCATGCAGATGCAGCATGTTTCACATGAATTTAGAAAAAAGAAAACAGCAATAAATTGCATTACAATATTGGATAGATATTTCCATTATTATTATGATAAGGTGCTGCATGATACACCTTACCTGGCATGGCAGCTGGATTCTCGTAATGCCATGAGATCACGCGATAATTGCGGGATCACATATCAAATCAAAATCCGTCTCGCAGATATGGCCGTGGCTTAGGTGTGTGTGAGGTGACACGGAGAGGTGACCGTTCGTTCTAAACAACAATAGCGTCTCCTGAAGAGGTTAGTGTAGATGCTGCAAGAACATCATTTTTATCAGACCTAGGAGTATTTCTTCGTAGAAAGAAGAGGAAAGAACGGCGCTGAGGGCGATGTTTTCGCTCTTCTCCTGACTGGCTTCGGCTAGAGTTTGATTGACAGATGGTTCATCCAATGACCTGTCAAACCATTTGGCGTCAGGTTATGATTCACCTGAAAAACCTACCCTTTTAAACTGACATAGTAGAAATCTCAGTTGCTTTATATTGAAATTGAGAGTTTCCTGCTTTCCTCTACTATTTGACATGAGACATTAGATTTGTATTGTTCATACCAGTTCTAGCCTGTGTGGAGATGCGCAAAGCAAAGATTCCCAGTTGTGTATCAGCTATGCAGGTTTTCCATGCTACAGTCTGGCTCCCCTTGCTCGATACCACGAGTTAGTTCAGTCTTTCCTATTCTGCTGCAGGGATTTACAGTGTGGTGTCCCGCGGGGCATGAACAGGCAGGGGCTAAAACCCTTTCATGGGGGTGTATTTCGGACAATAGACTCGCTGTGTGTTCTTTGGACGCGGTGTACGAGATGTACAATAACTACTATGGACCCAAGCTGTTTCATTGGGATTTGGTCAAACTCCAGTCCCCATTATCTGATCACAGACAGGTCAATATACTTTCATCAAGAGATTAGACAATGGCTCAGCCTCAGGGGTGCAACCCTGCCTTCGGGGGAGCCTCCACACTGCTTTCAAATGGACTCCAGCATTTTTTTTCATTTTGCGTTACACTCATATGAAGTGACAGTTTCTTCTGCCAGATAATAATGAAGGCATCAGGTCGCCGTAGAAGAACTGTTATATATATATAGAGCCTCATTTTCTGTCAACACTATTTTTCAGTGAAGTCAGCATCTAATGAAGACCAAGGTCAACATTGTTATTACTGTAGAATACAAGATTGAACAACAGCATGTAGTTGTAGATTCTTTATTGTTTCATATACACAGGCTGACAAGAATTTACAGCAGAACAAGCATCAGTATTAAATTGGTAAGTGGTCAGGTTATGAGGGTTTCTGTGCTCTGAAATCTGAAAAGGTTTTAGATGATAGTTCAATTGATGCAGGGCCGGCTCTAGCCCTTTTGGTGCCCAGGGTGAAATTTGGATATGGAGCCCCCCCCCAATGACTGTATTTTTTATAATATATAAACTAGGGCTGTCAATCGATTAAAATATTTAATCGCGATTAATCGCTTGATTGTCCATAGTCAATCACGATTAATTGCAAATTAATGGGAGATTTGTCTAGTATTAAATACTCTTATCAACATGGGAGTGGGCAAATATGCTTGTTTTATGCAAATTATGTATATATTTATTATTGGAAATCAATTAACTGTCATATTCTGGCTTTGCCAGTCTTTTTGTTATTAGTTATGTTTATGTGATTTTGGTTTATGTTTGGATTCTTTTATATTATTCCAGTGTTTCCTGTTTTATTTTGTAGTTCACTCCTCCTGTGTCTTGTCTGGTTTTACTTCCCACCTTTGTTTGTTTTCCCGCCTTTTGTTGATTGTTTGCCCCGCCCTGATTTGTTTCACCTGTGTTTAATCATGTCTTCTATTTAAGCCTGTGTGTTCCCCTCTGCCCTTGTGGGATCGTTTGTCTCTCCAGCCCCGTCTACCTGGTCCTCTGTGATTCTTGGTGTTTCCTGTGTTTCCCTGGTTAGTGTATTTTTGGTTTTGTCCTCTGTTTGGTTTTTGTTGTTTGTTTCTATTTGTTCTTTTGTACTTTGTTCCCCTCCCTGCATTTTTGGTTTTTGTTGATGCCCTGCCTTTTTATTGTTTGGTATATTCAGCTTAATATTATTAAAGCTCGCTTTTATTTTGAACTACTTTCCTGCCTGTGACTCTGCGTTTGGGTTCTCCCCTTTAATTTCACCTCACACATGACATTAACAACACTAAACAATTACAAATATTGTCCAGAAACCCTCACAGGTACTGCATTTAGCATAAAAAATATGCTCAAATCATAACATGACAGATGTGTGTCAGTGTGCTGACTTGACTATGACTTGCCACAAACTGCATGTGATTATCATAAAGTGGGCTTATCTGTAAAGGGGAGACTCGTGGGTACCCATAGAACCCATTTTCATTCACATATCTTGAGGTCAGAGGTCAAGGAAAATTAAAAAATCTTTGAAAATGGCCATGCCAGTTTTTCCTTTACCAACTTTTAGCATAAGTTTGGAGCATTATTTAATCTCCTTCATGACAAGATAGAATCACATGGTTGGTACTAATGGATTCTTATTTTTTACAATTTCATATGATACCAGTATTTTCACTCTACCTTTAGAACTGAGCTCACTACAACCTCTGAAAGTTTGATTGCATTTATGTGTTAAAGAAATGAAATTTGCATTAATTGCGTTAACTTTGACAGCCCTAAAATAAACATTTGGTCCCTGACATTGTTGGCTTATGTATTTAGTCAGTTTCACTACAGCAAGAGTTACAGGGTTGCAGATGTGTATTTCTTTCTTTCTTTCTTTCTTTATTTGTTCATTTGTTACCTCAATGCAAAAAATGAGGAACGGCGCCCACCGGCATTTTTTTTCTTCTTTTTTTTAGACGGCGACTGGCACCCTAGGCAACCGCCTATATGGCCATGCCTTAAGCCCGCCCTAAATTTATAAATAGGATGAATATTGAAAAAAGCCCTATAAGAGTGTATATCATCTTCCCAGGTATTTGGATCGCCAGTTTAGAGCAACTAGAGAAAAGATCTAAGGGTTTAAAATAAAGAAAAGAATAGTGACAGTGTGAACCTCAAACATGTAACAACTAGTAGTGGGATCTGTGGTATAATATCATGGTGACAAAAAATGTTGCTGATTGATTGACAGGCCTTTAGGGAGACACTGCTTGCACAAACACAAACACACACAAAAGAAAGCTATACAGAGACATATATTAAATATAAAACTCCATGGGTTGCCAGTATGGTGATTGGAGTAAATTATATGCAAACAATAGAGGACCACTTTTCTCAGGGAAAGAAAAAAAATCCCTTACCAGACTGAAAATATAATCTCCTTATCTCCTCTCTTCATTTCCTCTCCCTTCCTTCTTTTTTACTATCCATCTCCTCCTTCCAATCTGTTTCCCTCTCTGTCTGTCTCACTTCTCTTTTCCCCTTCTTTTCCTCTCTTCACTCATTTCCTTCTTCCCCTGTTTCCCTCTCACCTCGCTCACACCTCTGCTCAGCAGCCCTTTTCTCCTCTCCTAACAATTCGCAGCGGAGCTTGAAAAAAAAACACTGTGTTTATGTCTAAATCTCTTAGCTGTAAATTGAGAGCCACCAGTTGTTATAACCCTCTCTGTCTCCCTAAACACAAACTTTGTTGTTAAAGGGTGGAAGGCACGTCTTATGCTGCCTCGCCATCAGCTTTCTTTAATACAGAAATAAATAGAGGATTGACCGGCTTTAGAGAGGAATAACTTCAAGATTGAACATTGAGACAAGGATGGCAATGGAACGGCGCGTTAGATCAGCAGAGGACATGTCAGACAGAGATAAAAAGATGTTAGTTGAAAGGCCTGTGGCTCCAAATTTTGAGAATTGCTTAGGTTCCTATAAACACTCCAATTTACTCTTCAGGAGGAGACTTTATTTTAGACAATTTAATTTTGCAAAACACTAAAAGGTCCTCAATTCGTACGAGTTCATCATCCCATCCCATCATGTCAGGCCTCTTCACGCCGCACAAAAACAGTTCTAACTCAATCTACGGAAGCATAAATTAAGCTGTTATGTTCAGTTTATTTGAAATCGCTCTCCAATTGAGGAGATGTGAGCGATATATTAAACTCAGTAAGCAGTAAGAAAATGATATCAGTGCTCAGCTCGTAGCCGCGTCACTGACAGCAGTTTTGCTTTTACATCGTCAATGGCAACATAAAAGCTCCGATCGTGAGCATTTGACAGCTGATGCAGTCGGGCCTTAAAGTGGATGGCGTGGGGTGGGTTATGCATACAAAATATTCCTGAATACACCCTCCAGGCTGGCAACAGCTAATGCTGCTGCTGGTTTTACTGCGGGGTGAGGTGTTGCAGGGTTAGCTGGTAGTTGGCACACTCAGCGCCTGATGGGCTCTTTGGCATAGCTTTGTGAAATGAACCAATGACTTAAGGTCCTCCACTGGACTGACAGCATGTCATAGAGAGGGGTGGAGGTCAGTGCCTATTATAACAGAGAGTTTTGCTAACATCCTTTCCTCCAACTCTGCCAGTAAGCCCCGGCTCAGTCCAATGTCAGGAGCTACAGTAGCCTTTTCTCAGACTCCCATGTGTCCCCTGAGTTGACGTTTCCAGCCCTGCAGCTGCAGTGTACAATAGCACAAAAAGGACACTGGCTGCAGCCGTCTGGTACAATTGTACAACAGTGTGTTGTACAACTTGAGACACTAGAGCCTGGTGAAGACAGGCCTGTTTGCTGGTCTAAACCATTTTTTTTCTGTGCAACTCACTTCAACTTATTCCTACCTTCCTTTACTTTGAAATGTTAATCAGGTTTACACAAACCCCGTTAAGATAAGTATACTCAGTCTCTAATGCAGTTGCTCTCAGCTGGGAGAAGTGTACTCCAAGGATGTCAACATTGAGACCGATAAAATCCTGAAATTTCATTTTAAATCACTCCCCTTTCATAGGAATCATAATATATGCTTCATTTCAAACACTAATATTTATCTACTCACCTTGTGTGCCTAACAGGGGGAGAGAAGATAAGAAGCAAATGAAACTTGTTGGATGACCTGAATGTCCTTGACGAGTCCACGAGGAAGGTACAGTAACAAATCTCTGTGCATGCCTTTGGTGTTTAGTTTGGTTTAACACTATTTACTTCGGCTGTCCTCGACGAAAGACATTCTTAGTCAACTGACACTCGTACAATTTTGTCAACAAATAGATTAGTTGATTTAATCAGCAGTTTCTCCTCAACGAATCACACAAAAGTACAACTTTAAATCCTGTTTACCAGAGATGTACTCTGTATGGTGTCTTGGAAATAAGTCATTCAGCATGAAAAAAGACTAATCAACTAAAGAAATTTTAGTTGACTTAGACCAAAACGACCGATTAGTCAACTAATCAACTAAGAGGGGGCAGCCCTACTATTTACATTATGAACAGGTTTACAATAACATCAGATTGTCTTTATTTGAATAAGACTAATACAGAAAAAAGCAAACAGTATCACATGCATCAGTGGAAACCTCAGTCAGCCTGTAGAAAATCCTGAAGATGGTCTGTTTAGTTGGATTTGGTGACATCTGAAGTGGTCTGGTGGTCTTAAAGGAGCAGTGTATAGGATTTAGTGGCGTCTCGTGGCACATGGTTAATTCACACTTGTGGTTACTCATCTTTTAAGATTTACAGCCTGTCAGGCCACCAAGCCCTTTACCAGTAGACAATGAAGTCATTCAGATTCCTGTCTTGTCCACAAACTTGAGGAAGTGAATCCATAGCAACATGTATCACATTTATGGGCAAATAAAAGGTATTGACAGGAGTATTGATCGTATTGAACGAAGGACCGGTAGTCATTTGACATAGAGGTTTTAGGCTCTGCACGTGTAATCATCAAAAAAAAAAAGATGCCCATTAACATGGATAAATGATGGATCCATGTTTCAGAATTACCTTGACATTATTCTTCAGTGGTTTGCTTGATATTATGCAACTAAAAAAATAATAAAATAAATAATATTATTATATATTAGAGAGGTTATTTTCTTATGCTGTAATTAAGCACCATTAATCAAGGCAATAATGGAGCATAGAAAATTCAGACCATTTCTATTAAAAAAAGAAATAAATAAGAATCCTTTCTATTGTAGTTGATCTAAAGAGTAATGTGTTAATTAGCTAATTGGCACTCTTCATCTCGGCAGCACAGTTCATAAAAATCAGCTCTTGAATGAAGGGATGGGTGGCTGGATGGATAGATTAATACGGCAGTTAGAGGGAAGGGAGAGCAAATATTAGATGGATAGATGGATGGATGGATGGATTAATGGATATATGGATGGATCGGATGATGAGGGGGTAGAGTAGGGATGCATGAATAGAGGGGAGTGTGAGGGACAACGTCAGAAAGGTGAGGAGGCAGAGATCAAGATCAGACCACATCAATGGGAAGTGAAGTGAGAGACGGAAAGAGAAATATTCCCTATTCCCGATCTCCGGTCTCTCCGTCCTGCATTCCTTTTGTGAAAGTCTTCAAGCAACGACCTCTTCAGTAGTCATGACCAACATAACATAATAAAGAAAAACTGCATTCATTTGAAATCAATGAATTTATCTTTTTTCTTCTTTTGATATATTTTTTTTTTATTTCAATCCATGCACTCTATGTTGCAGCGGTTGTGTTTTCATTCAGGCAAATAGAAATAACCTAATTGCATGTTTTGTCCCTGCATCTGCATTTAATTTGATGTTAGCATCAGTACACATAACTAGTTGGGAAGCAAAAACAAGGCAAGGGAAAGAAAAAGCAAAATATACACTGATTTACTTAACTATATGCAATTAAAGTCAGTGTTACCCTCACATTTCTAAACATAAACAACACATGGCTTATGTTTTGTTTTGTTTTTCATTGCAAAATTGCAATTTTAAGTCTCAGTATGTTCCAATTATATATTGGATAAAGTTTCTATATAACAATGTGATGTGTACATTTTTATATATATCAAGTGTTGCAACTTCGGCGTGCTATTTATAGTGTTGTTTTGTACAGGAGGGTGGATAGCCCCACAACTTTCTGTGTTTGCATGAATTATTAAATGATGGGAAGGATGAGAGACAGCTAGAGAGAAAGAGAGGTTCAAACATGCTTGGAAGGCATCCAGTTATTCCAGTGGAAGGTTTCTTCAGCCTCTACAACATCACGGAGCTCAATTTGTCTGTCATTGATCCATCTTTAAACCTGCAACCTAGTGTTTTTTTAATCCACTAACCTGTGTTATACTGAAATATTCAGTTTGACTTGTAGTTGAAAGTGAATGTGCTTTCAAATATTGATCAGGAAAGGGAGAGGGTGTCTGCCGCTCAGGGCTTCATTGCAAAAAGTTGTTTTATTTATTTTTATTGGGGTATTTTCTTTCTGAAGTATTTGCCTATGCGTGTGTCTACACAGTCTCTTAGAAATTACATTTATATACTACTAGTTTGCAAAAGAAAATCCATTTTATAAGAATTACAATGGCGCCATCAACGTAAAAAGTTTTTAATTAACGCTTCTGCCAAGTCGTGCATACTTTTGTTCACCCCACAATATCTGCTCTTGCAATACAATATCCGCTCGTAGCAACTAAAGCAAGATTCAACTTTATGTTACGGCAGCCATAAAACTTGGTTAAAGTTTGGGAAAGAAGTTGTGGTCTTTGTTAAATATTGAAAAAGGACACAGCAGAGTTAAATTACTAATACTACTTTCTAATGACTAAGACGAGACGATAACGAGATGGCGCAGATGTCATTAAACACCAACTGTGACGATATCCACATGCAGTATTGTTGACAAAACTAAAATGTAGTTTAGAGAAATTAAACCTTTTATTCAATTATTTTTTTCAATACAGCAGTTCCGTTCCCTGTGCTGCACTTGCCATCAGGAATACACCGGCAGCACACAATGAGCACAGTCAGGAGGTGTCGGAGTAACTTTTTAAGTTAAAGTTAACAATGACAACAACGAGACTTGGGAGAAAGAAACCAGGTGATATTTTGGCTGTGTGACTGGGTGAATTCTGACATGTAGTGTAAAAGCGCTTAGAGTGGTCAGAAGACTTGATTTACAATTTACCATTAGCTGTGAGCATCTCAGCCCTCACCATGTGCGGAGGCACTAGAAATGCTCCCAATCTCACATTTAGCACCTTTAAAGCATGAGAAAGAAAGAAAGAAGAACTTTGATTCTAGTGTATTTATTTATTATCTAAATATGTATTACCACATTTCTTTCTTTCAATATGTTTGTTTGTTGCCCTTGAACAAGGTCAGAGTTTATATATTGCACATGCACAGTTTGAGAGGCGCATTTAGTCAGACAAGGATGTCAGGTTTTTCTAAGAGTCCGTTGAATTGATGCCGTCAGCCAGAGCCCTGACAAATTTTAATTACTGCAGTGATCACTTATAGGCCATTACAAAACTATGTATTTTTAAGAGGGGGTGACTCATTTAGGTCTATAACGTATAGACCCATGGTAAGAGACTTAAGATTGAGTTGCTATACTATAACCTGGTTAGATGTTGCTGTGCATTAGCAGTTGCTTTACCTACCCCCTCTGTGTCTCTTTCTCCCTGGCTATGAATCATTTCTTTAGCTTCTTTTAAATACTGTATGTGTACTGATCAAGTTGGCTTTGTATTGAACAGTTGAACCGGTATACAGCAAAGTATCCTAAACATCCAGATCAATGGGATAACATGAACCCGTACTGTGCTCTACATGTATCTCCAAGCAATTTGCAGGTCCTGCTAATTTCATTTGTTTCAAAGCCTTCATGCTGAATTACTATAAATAGTAAATGGGAGGCATTGCGTTTCTACAGTACACCTCTGACATCTGGACTACACAGTTCCATCTCTGTATGTGCTGCAAGACGCTACCTGCATATTAATGCTCAAATCTAGATTGAATGCACATTGATTCTGAGCATCAGTATCGTCTGAAATAAAACATGCCCATAAAAAAACAACTTGAAAGCTGCTCTCAGATTGATGGGCTCTGAGGTATGAAAACATGAAAAGAAGATTTTAATGTTTTTTTTTGCGGTCAGATGTTCACTGAAATTGAAAGCCAACATATACCTTTACATACCGAGAAACTAAAATCACTGGAATAAGGATGGTTTCATTTATGTTTTGCATTGTATTGTGCCAACTTTTAATTTTTTAGTAGTAAATATCAAGTTTTCCCTTTTGACAGCTTTCAAGTTGCGTTTAAAAAATGTAGATATCATCAGTGGAAAAGAAAAAGGAGCTGAAAGAAACACATGCAACGCTTGGTCACATACAGGTCCCTGGGCTTGACATAATAGCTGATATGCTGGGTCACGTTCAGCAGACACTGCGAGTGTGTTTGTGTATGCCCGTGTGTTTGTGTGTGAGAACAAGTAGAGGACATGCAGCCTGGAGCAATGAATTCCAATAGCTTAGCACCCCAAGGATACACACTCACACACATACACAGTAATTCAAACCCTCACACTAACACGCAGCTTGTATACAGCTCCAAACTATGTTTTATTCAGGACAATACAGGGGCCTAAAGAAAATGCTAATGCAGAACTTTAAGATTTCTTACATCCTGCATACTCAGAGATGGATTGATTTGTTGTGTGAGTGTGTAAGAGTCTTTGCATTGCATTATTCAAAACAGAGCCACAAACACACACAAAAAGCAAGAATACTCAGTGGGCCTCCCGGACAAATATGAATCCATGACATTGCTTAGAAGGGCTTTGGTGTTGTTGGCTTTGTTGGAGTTGTCTGGGCTAAAGGCAAAATTTGCCACCTTTTATGTGGATGCCCAATCAGTGTTGATAGTAGATGTAGTCGATTGAAGCAATACATACCTCAGTGCGTGCTATATTGACCCAGAAAGCTGAGTTTGCAGCTGAAAAAAACTGTTGTTCTTCCTGCATCCAGCGCCGTCATTTGACGTGACAGTGGCGTAGCAGGATGCAAGGAAGAACAGGTTGCTATTTCAGCTTGCATTTCTAGTCTCCGCCTCTGGGTAGCCAGGGGGCTGTCATGCTCTAGATGCTGCTCAAAAACAGAACTTCCTTCACTTCAAGTTCCATTATGTAAATAAAAACTAGCTGTTTCCAACAGCGAAAATGGCATCCCAAAAAATGGGTGCAGAGGATACATTCCACAGTGTTTTGGCTGACTTGGATTTTCAGCCGTATTTAACCGAGCCAGAGCATAAGGCCGAAGACATGCAGCGGAGAGAGGCCGAGACTGCGGCTGCATTAGCTGTGCAAGAGGATATGTGCGCCGGGGACCATGGGGCGCCATAAGCTTTTCAGCAATGCATCCTGGTACACATTAGCACTGCCGGCACGGCGCTGAGAGCAAGAGAACTCATCTTTCTTGGTCAACACAGCAGGCTCTAAGGAATTTATTGCTTCAATCGACTATATTCACTATCAAGACTTGATTGAACATCCACATAAAATATGTAGAAAAGTGTGTGGTAAGTATGTTGGAGACCTATGGGGGCCAACGCAAAAACACAAATGACCCTCTCTGGAGCCATTTGCAGCAGAGCCAGTGCGTAGAGTGTGTGTGTACGTGGAAAGTGAGTGATGAAGCATGAGAGAGAGAGTGGCGGTGAAGGGAGCAAGTAACGTTATTGACTCAGGCCCAAGCAGGAAAAGTATGTATGTAAGCTATGTAGATATAAACGGCTCATTCTAGGGTAATGAAAACACAATTTATTTTATTATCAGGTGATTACACACTAAAGAAAACATACCTATTAATATTATATTCCATTTCTGCCAATAGATCCCCCTAATTGTCGAAATTGTTGCTTTTAGCACTTTGCTCAAGGACAGTTAAGAGAAACTGGGTTATACTCTAAGCCTGTCTGACTAGATGCAAAGATTAGTTTTTGGCTGCTGTCATCCCTAGTAAATGTAATTACAGCATAATAAATAGTGCTAATTTGATCTATTTATTACAAAGATGTGAATTTATTAAATACTTATCATATATCTTAAATTAGAAGAAACTAATGGAGGGAGAAACATGCAGAAAGAAAGGCGGACTGCAAGGTGAAAGGTAAAATGTTCTCTCAGTGATGATTCTAGTGAATATGCTAAGTTAACTTTGCTTCTTATCCAGTGCCTCCACGCATCCATATGGTTAAACTGTTCTAGATTTAACTTTTGACTTTGTTTGATTTGATTACTACTCATTAACCCCACTGCCTCTATTAATTTATAACAGTATGTTTTTGTCATCTTTACCAGCCGCGACCGCAACGTTGGCATTGTTTTCACCTTGTGAGTCTGTGCGTTTTGTCATCATGGCAAAATGTGGTGCTTGAGACACCTACAGTAGCGGGAACTACCACAGAGGCGATTTTGATTACTTTGGCAGTTGTTTATAATCCTGTCTGTCTGTCGACAGATTTTGTGGCCGGGATTGTGTCACAACCATGCAAGATGCAGTCGCAAAACTTGTCATGTGTGTAGTTCAAATCAAAATGTAGCTCAAGTTCAAAGATGGGCATGGTCCGAGCAAGCGGGGTGAATTGGCCGTTGTCTCTCCTACTTTACACCCCCACTTTGCACCACTGGCCCAATTTGGCATCACAAAGCTTTACAGATGTGTAGTCCATATCAAAATGAAAGCTGATTTTGACGATGGGTGTGGTCCAAGCAAGGGCGCTGGAAGTAGGGGGGTAGGAAGTGGTGGAAGGGGCCATTGGTACTCCCAATTTAAACCCCTGGCGAAGAGATTTGGCGAAGAGACTGATGTGATCCCATCGCAAGACGGTCTCTAGTTCTAATTTCCTTATTAGGCTACAAGCATACAAAATGAGCAGAAACAGACAGGCAGGCAGCTTGCCAGTCAGACAGATAAATGGTTAAACAAACAATAACGTAACTGTCTGATACGCAAATGTATGAAATGATGAGGAGGAACTGGAAAACTGGCTTTAGAATTTGAATGTGTATGTGGGTGTTTTTTTCACTTCCATCTTTGTGGATCATTTTGTGCTTTATTGAGAGTGACATTTTGGCTGGTCCCAACTTCAAAGGTTCATGGTTTAAAAGTTCAGAGGGTCATAGTTAGTTTAGGATTAGCGTAGTTGTGATTAAGGTTAGGGTTATAGGGTATAGGTATTTTTTTTTTTTGTTAGGATCCTCACAAGTATAGAAATACAAATGCATGTGTGTGAGTGTGCTGCATAAGATCATCAGAGTACCTCAAACATACTATATTATTTTATTTCCAGCTTCTAGAGAGACATTTATGTATGAATCATCAGTATTCAGTGTACAACCAGGGGAGAAACATATTTCGATTTTCCATTTTAACACACACCCACTTCCACTCACATGCACACACAGAGAGTTAAAACTCCAAGCATAATTGACATTGTTTCTCGTTGTCGGGTTGTGATCTTAGTGTTTTTATTCCAATTTGCTTGGCCCACAAGCTTGCCGTTAGCAGCGCCTCCAGCTGTGTGCCTTTTGATTTGAATGAGGCATGCTAATAATGCCAAGAGGCCATTTCAGGCAAAGTGAAGTGTATGATTTTTTCAAACAAATTCTTTGAATATTTCTGAGCATATTGTGTTTCTCCCGTTGCAACTTGCATATCTCTGCACATGTGTATTTGTGTATGCTTTTTTTTCCCCCATAGTCTGTAATAATCTCACTAATCTGAACTACATTAACTCAGGATTGAAATTGAAGGCACAGAAATACATTACATGTTGCGGTAATTCAACAGAAATTCAAATAGAAATCAAATATTAAAGTTGATATGCAGACACTGCATTCATTTAAAGACTCAACCATACCACACATTGCTATTCATATATGTCTCACTGACTCACATAGCTGATACAGGTATGCTTTTAAAATTAACACCCAGCACAACAATAGGAAATGATCACTTTATATCTTATAGAAGGGGTTATAAAGATGTCTCAACCTCAGCCATGCTCTGGTCTCTCAGAAACATCTGCCACTGATCTTCACTAACATATTCATGAGCCTTGAGGTTTCTGGTTGTGACCACTGCTGCGCAGAACTCTCTCCCCCCCTCAGGGTTTGTCTCCACCGGATGCGAATCAGCCACATTTTATAGTCATCTGTCTGTCTGAACAGAAACACTGTCATTTTAACAAATGCTGCTGTCTGCACCAGCTCTGTGCAGGCTGGAGCTTCATCAGCTTCCATCACTCATGCATCAGTACAACCTGAAGCGTTTTGCTATTCTTGAAACCTAGTTTTCGTTTTTCTTGCATTCGTAAACTAAAGGATCTGGCCTTCATTATCAATCTTTATCTATATGTAATAATGTAATGCTCTACAGAGAGGGAAAGTGAGAGAAAGATGAAGGAAGACAAACATATAACAAAAATACAACTGAATTGAATGTGAAGTGAAGTGAACTTCGTGGACCCTTGTGATGTAGAGGGCGGGGGGAAAAATTGACACAGCATAGTGTCGCAATATTTTGCTTGGCAGTATTGTATCGATGCATGGACGTCATTCAATCTTTTATTATATAAACTAAACTCTTAACAATCTGACGTGCACTATTCTGTCTTTCAGAGGTTGTAGCGGACTCAATCTTAAAGCTAGAAACTAAAAAACCTAAGGAATCAATTGGTACCAACCATGTCATGTTAGCTTGTTGGGAAGAACGCTGTATAACACTCCAAAGTTATACAGCTTGAGCTTTAACCTGAGCCAGGCCATACAGCAAAGATGATAACTATATCACATCTATACATGGTCAGTAGTAAACAGCTGTTAAATAACAATAATAATAATACCAATATATTTTTATTATCATGCTGGTATTGGATCGGTACTCCATATCGAGAAGGAAAAAATGGTATCGGAACATCTCTAATGAAAACTCTGAGAGGAACAGAGTGAAAACTATCTTATTAGATAAAACAGATGTTGACAAACTGCAAAAATTGCAGTTGAAAAAAGGTAATAAATCACAATATATCGCAATACATTTTATCCCAATACTCAGCGTATCGCAAAATGTTTAAAATCGCAATAAGATTGTATTGGGACATACTGTAAGTATCCTGATAACATCGTATTGTGAGGCCTCCGGTGATTTCCACTCCCCGGTTTTACTCCGTCAAGTTACATCCAAGCGTGCTGGCGGTCCAGCTCTAAACCACCGGTCCCCTCAGCAATGTTCTGACACATTCTGCAGAGCCGATGCCTGAGCAGTAGAGCTTCCTGGAGTATAAATGTCGTTGTCTTTGTCTCTGGTGCACCAACCCCTGCCCTCCCCCATGTACTGGCAGGTAGAAGACTGCTCCGTTAAGTCAGTGGTGTCTGTTTCAGAGGTTTTCTCTGAAGGCTTAGCAGGGGGATACTAGTTTCAAACAGCCAGCTGGTGCCACAGTGATGATGCTGCCAGATTGTTAATAATCTGCACCCATTCTCTCTGTGACATCTTGGAAAGCAGCCACTTCCATTGAATCAGTTTGGAGTCCAATGACATTTGGTGCACCCAAAGACCCTCACCTACTCTTTATTCAACTGTAGTCCTGCTGGTATATCCGTTATTGTTTTTTGCTACTTTGTGACAGTTTGTGCTCTGTAACTGTCCTTAAAGTGGACATCCTTCCCAAATGCTTTTCCCCACCTGAACAGGCCTACTTAGCCTCCCGCTCACCTTAAATAGACACGAGGCTCCAGCATTCAATAATTCATCCCAGCACCATATTTGTCCCCAAGTAGTGAACAAGAGGAACAGGTATTTCTGGTACACTGTGTTTTATCTTAACCTGGAAGTGTTGAGCCAGTTGGTACATTTTACCACAATAACGAAATGACAAAAGAAAAAAAAGGTCTATTAGCAGACTCACAAAAGCATTGTTACTCAAGCAACATGTCATGCCAGGCCTGACCAAAGCTTACACAGAACACTTAAAAAAGTCTCCAGGTAAGCCATTGTTGCATTGGACAATGCATTATTTTTAAAGGCTGTGTGTAAGGCCAATTCAGCTACTTCTCACGCTGTGTGAGGCTAGGTACAAGAACAGAACACAAGTTGATTTCACATGTGAATTCATGTCGTTTTCTGTGAAAAAAACTTTAGGTACAGGACTTTCTCTCTTAGTAGAGTATCCATTGTGGTATTGTGTCTTTTTTTCAAAGGTACACAGTGGAGTTTTTGACCAAGGATGGCACTGTGGAATAGGGCTGCACGATTAATCAAATATTAATCACGATTACGATTTTGGATTCCCACAATTAAATGAACATGATCAACTGTGATATTGATGTTTAAAATGCGTACTCCGGTCATAGAACAACTCTGCTGGATAAATCAAAGTGCTTCCTTAACTAACAGCTGGAGATGAACCGTCAATCAGCAGCCGATTGAAGCTGGCCGTTTTCAGCACTCTCATATTCATATATTTGATTTTTTGCTGGTCACACACACATGTGCAGCCACCACATGGTTTTACGTCGGAACAGAGCAGCACAGTCAGTAACATCTTACACACACACACACACACACACACACAGCATGTCGTCGGTGTGGAAGTTCTTCAGTGTGAGAGAAGAAGACAAAAAGCTGCAATTTGTCACAACTATAAATCCAAAATATGCCACAAGGAACAACCTTAAAACAATCTTAAGAACAACTAACTTAATCAAAATGTATTATATTGTAATTCGTTCTCATGCGTACTGCTCAGAGTAATCGCAGTGACCGGCTCGTCTGCCAACAGCACAGAGCACGTTGTGGTGCTTTCAAGCTCTACTCAGTAAAAAATAATATTATTATCATAACACTATCATGATGCGCTCACACGTTGTTTGAAGATGTTTTTCACAGCAATATCAAATAGATATTAGAGAGAGAAATATGACCTGTTTAACTACCCAACACTAGCTCTTAGAAGTTTATAATATAGAATAATTAAAACAAGATTTCCTTGAATCAAAGCAAATATTTAAATAAAGTTACAATCATTTATTTCCTAATCATTTGAATTTACTCTTTATTACCTTTTTTCCAGTATTTTATCACTTTAAGTTCTCTATCTAAATACTTCTCCTGCATCTATCAAGACATGAGGTGAAACAACTTCACAAATGTGGCACCAGATGTTGCTGCAGTTTGAGCGTGCTGGAGGTCTAGATTTCAGCATTATGTCTGGGATTTCACACCTTAGGAAAGTCAGATGGTGACCGCTGGCTAAGTGACAGATACAAGAAAGCTCCCTAGCCAAACCTTTGTCTTCAATTAACAGTGGGCATGAGACATAACAGCTTTTAAAGCTGGAGTTGTTAGTTGTAAATTTGAAGCCTGCACCAACACTCCCTGCTCTAAAACACCACTAGCAGTTACCTCGCTGTTTATCGGCTGCTTTTAACACCTCCTTTCTTGTAGCAGGTGCATATAGCACACATCCTCTATTCCCACTAGTCTGTGAGAGGCCATAAACACACCTACCCTCCCTCCCTGATGCTGACCTCAAGCACATCAAATGCACCACTTAAACCAATGTGAACTAACACTACAACCACCTCTGCACAAGTGAACAGATTGGAGTCAAACCTGAGAAAGAGGTGGCGCACGTCCTCTACAGTTTGTTCACCTGTAAACAGCAGACCAGAGGACAGAGGGTGGGAGGCGGTGGACGAAGACAGGAAGTGCATTTTTGGGCTCCAGCATCATCTGGGACTAATTGTCTTCATCCTCCACAAAAGCCTCTCCACCTTAATACAAGCGGGTTTATTGAGTGATACCTGGCAAAATCTGTTATCTGTCATCGTGCCTCTGTCTGTCTCTGTCTCAGAAGACAACTGCAGTGGGAACACCTGACCTTTCAGTAGGAGACTCCCCTCATCCATCTATCTTTTTCTCTTCAATCTTCTGCTCCATCCCTCACTCCCTCACTCTCGTCTCTCTCCATCACAACATCCATTTTCTCTCCATAAACGTACCTGATTGCATCTTTATATCCTTCCTTCTTTGTTTTCCTTTTTTCATGAAGTTGACAGTTTCTGAAAAAAGAAAATAATTATACTGATTATTTGTGAATCTACTAATCATACAAAATATTCATTTATATATTTTAGAGCTTTTTTTATTTTAATTAAAAGTGCTCCAAAGTTACAACTCAGTCATAATTCTTCCCTCTAAGGAGAGCCCTACATTAACATGAAGCTGTGTTTTCCTACTAGTTTTAAAATCCAAGTATAATTTATAACTTTAGTGTTCTTTTATTTGGTATTTCTTCAGATATGGGTCTGATTTATTGCTCCAAGTTTAAGGACCAAAACAAAGAACAAAATATAATGATGATATTGTCTTTCTTGTTTTGATGTTGTTGGCAATCTCAAACCGAGGTCATTTGCTTTATATTCTGCATTTTCAGAGCCTTAGAAAGCTTCTTGTTGCTACTGTTGTTACTATGATTTCAGTAAGTGATACTAACTAAAATGACTGAAGATGCTATTTTCATTTTCACATTGCTGAAAAGTGCTCTGGCTGAGTGGCACATAATCGCTCTGCTGTCCAGGGGCCTCATTTATACATGTTGTGAAGGCACAAAAGGTGTACACCACTTTCTAAGCCAACTTTGGGATTTCTAAATTACAAACTTGACCGGAGAATGTGCCTAAATCCACTCGTACGCACATAAACTAGGGAAATGAGAAGGAAAGATGAAACTCGAAAAACAATACCATGGTGTAAAATAAATTTAAATATTGCCTTAAATATTGCCTTTTACAGTTTAATCGGGAATCATATTTCATTGGATCAAACAACACTTGCAAGTTATGAAATGTAGCCTATTCCAATAATTAAAGAAATTAGTGGCATTAAAACAAATTTGCGTTAACGCGTTATTATCGTGTTAACTTTGACAGCCCTAGTTTAAACACATCTTGTTTATAAATGCATTGACTTTACTCACTTTTCAAACGACGACCTACAAGTTACGTACCTTGGGTCATCCGGTGCTTCTTGCATATCCGTGTCCCCCTCCACCTCTGTCACTACCCCCACTCAGGAGGGCTCCTCCGATTACTGCAGCCAGTCGCTCATCAAGGGGGTTGAGCTCCGGTGTCCCCATGCCCCCGCCATGGCTCAAACACTCTGTCTGTGAACAGCTATGGGCCTTTTGGCTTTTATGACTTTTATGTCAGACCACTTCTTTTTTATTTCGGAGAGGGTTCGACCTTCTGAGCTGGCAGCATTCACTGCTTCCACTCTACAGCCTTTCTGACATTTGTAATGCCCACACTGTGTCCACCAAACGATATATTCTTCCTTGTCTCTACCTCTCCAACAAGTATTTTGATCTCACACTGGGTGAAATTCCATTCTTTAGCCTATATATCTCTGAATTCACCATCATTCTCTGCATGTAGTCAGTATTGATTAATATTACTTAGGGGCGTTTCACTGACTATTTATATTCAACCGTGGGCGTTAAACTGGTGGGGCAAGAAGCTTGCTTACGTGTGCCAAGTTTCAAGTTGATGGGGATTTAAAAAGGGAAATCAGTGAGGGGGACATGCGTATGCACTGTTTTATAAATCAGCATGTTTTGGGGCTTATGCACTTGTGTCGCGTCCAATCATCAGACGTGAATTCTACACACAGTTTAATGAAAGAGGCCCCAGGTATCTATAGGTGTACTTAACATTAACAAGCCTTCAAGCTCTCTAAGTGAGACGTCAAACATGTATTTCTTGCACGTTTTGCTGTATGTGATGAAAGTAATAGCCTGGATTCAACACAGTCAACTTCTCTAATAGCATCCTGAGATAAATATTGACTCCGGTATCCAGTATGTTACCATCGACCCCAGGGTTCATCTTCTTTCTTACATTTTCTGTACTGGATTGTTCTGCATTTTGACATAAAAGCCGTAGCTTTTGAAAGATTTTGATCATATTTTACAACTTTAAAATGCTGCTTTCATACACTGCCCTGCTCTTTTCACATCAACAATGGAACTTGCACCTTTCTGTTATATAAGTTTGATTACTATACAGGGTCTACCATCGTGTTTACCATTCGTGAACTTGAACTGAGTGAGCAGGCAGGCATTCAGGGACCATCTCAAGGACCATTTGACATGATACATGGTTGTTGATGGACAGTCAGTGGCTTTTTCTGTGATCAAACAAGTGACCTTTCAGTAATTGGTATCTCAAACCACTAGCTCACCTTGCCCATAATGCTCCCTGTCACCCTAGACCTCCATCTTCGTTCATATCACCCCTGCACAATACTATGAATTGAAGTAAGGAATAAAACGTCGGCTCAAGTTTTTTATGTACCTGGTTTCTCACATAAAAAACCTCTTTATTGCACTCTCCAACTTTAAACGTTGCTTTCTTTCCAATTTTTAAACCCTGAACCTGAGTTGAAGGTGTTTTTGTGGTGTTTAGAGAAGTGCATTGAGTGGTGCCTTGCATAACAGCATGCGCGATCTTTATTTCAGGTATTTATGAACATTGTAGCACAATGCCTTGAGGCTCCTCAACCTGGTTCCCAGGAGTGTCCTCGGCTGCAAGTTTCTTGTCTTTGCAAAGTTCTGAAATCTATAAATCTAAAATATGGAACTTGCATTATTACACCTCCGCTTACTGCTCTCACACGCACACACAGACTCACTCTTACACACACACACACTCAAATGACTGGAAGGGCTTTGATTAAACTGTGATTATGATTGTATTTCTGAATATTGTGTTATATTCTGACTGTGTGAGAAATGTGCAGTTGTGAGATAATTATGTATTATTATGATGTTATTGTGTGTACTCTAGAATTAGCAGGTTAACATTGCTGTCCAATAATGGCACTGAGCACCTGCCTGTTTTCTTCTCTCACTGACTTTGCCTCTCTTCTGCCTCGCTGTTCCTTTTCTGTCTGTCACAGTCTTGACCACTCTGACACTTCATCTATTATTTTTCCCTCTCTAAATGATTCTCATAAGTCCCTGACACAGATACAGTAGGCCTTTGTGGAGAACAATAACATGATGACGTACTCTCTAACAATACGGCCAATGGAATACACCTTGAGCATAATGTCAAATATGTGTGACAGCAGGTATCAGATCAGTGCTCAGTCAGTTTGTTTTGTGATTTGTTTTTATGGAAGTCGATCTGCAAAACAGTGCATTTTTTAAAGTTTCTGAGTTTTGAGTAGAAGGTACAGTACGTAGAAGGCAAAGTATTTCAAGTACCAAATGCAGATCCAGGGAGGCAGTAGGGGTTTGCTGACCCTAAGGGTGCTCTCACACGTTACCTGTTTGGTTTGGTTAAATCAAACTCAGCGATCAGTATAAAGCCATGTCTATAAGCACGTCAGTGTCTTAATTTTCCCTAATTAATAGGTCAAAAGCTGATTAAATTGCTGTACTTGTATCCGACTCCATGTACTGATGATGCAGGATAAGAATCGACAAAACAGTCTAATCAAGGAGTTACCTGTCAGTCTGTATAACTTCATGTTAACGCCTCTGGTTTGTTTCAACCAGGACTACAATGCAGCAATGTGCATTTTTTTCCCTTGATCCGGGCCAAATGAACCAAACTACTGGTGGGAAAGCACCCTTAGTGAAAAATCAATGCTTAATATGAAGTTTATTAAGAGAATGGATATATTATTGTGATCCCTCAGGGGCAAATGTGGAGTAAATGATATGTTTGGCTTTTCAATTCAATCACCATGTAAATAGTAAATGTTGAACTTAAAATGTCAAAAAGCAGATCACAATAAAAACATTGCAATTGAAAGCTAATCAGCATCTCCCATTGTCAAAAGCACAAAGAAACTCTTGCATCGGAGTCACCACATCTCAACATCAGCAGCTTTTTGTTGGATTAACCACTTCTTTACAAACTTCCTTATCACTGCCTGACATATGGGAACACGTATGCTGACAATCATAAGAGTCACAATGTAAGCTCTTTGCAAACACAATAACATCCCTATGGCATCACTGTAAGCAGCAGTAAGTCCATGCATACTGCTCTTTGTACCTACGCTATAGCTGAGCAGTAATCCCTGAACAGAAAGATCTGGGCATCAGTTGAGCTCATTAAATGAACATGTTGCCTTGAGCATATACTGTATTTTCTGTCATTGTCGGTATGCATCTATATCATCCATTGAGTCATTTGTAAGAAGATAACAGGGGCAGCTGTGACTCAGAGGTAGCAGATTGTCCACTAATCAGAAGATCAGCGGTTTGATCCCTGGTTTTTCCAGTCCACATGTCAAAGTATTTTTGGGCAAGATACTTAACCCCAAATTGCATGATTCAAAGTGCCTAACTCTGCCATCAGTGTATGAATGTGTGTATGGATGGGTAAGTGTTGACATGTACTCTTTGACTGTTTGGAAGACTAGAGAGGGGCCATACAAATGGAAGTCCATTTACCATTTACCATAACTCAGGGAAGTTTAATATCCTCTCCTCTTTGCATGTAATTCTAAATTAATTGTCTTTGTAGCATTAATCTGTAAATCTGTAACACTGCAAGGAAGAAACAATCTAACAATCAATCTGTATTAATTATAGAAAAACTGTGAATATGAGAAACACAGCCTGCATTTAACTACCCCACTAGTTTTCTGTACACAAGTCAAACAAGAGTTGAACTAATATCCCAACCTGCCTGACCATTACTCACATAGAAAGAGTCTAATGCAGCACTCCCCCCAATCTAACCTGCATGATCTGATAGCCAAACTCTTTTAACACTCATTTTGTGAAAAAGTTAGAATAAAATACAACACATCTTTGAAAAAAAATCTCATTATTAGGTGTTACAAAAAAGACACATTTCATCGCTTCATCAAACCCCTTGTGACACAATCCATGCCAGAGGTGTAGATAAAGTGCTTTCCAGTTTTCAGCAGCAGCATGGTAGCTCTAACCCTATACCATGGCAGCATGTTGCTAGGTAACTTGCCCCGGGCCTGCTGTTCTTTACGATGCTGGTCATCTCACAACTTGTGGATGTTGTTGAGGGCATTGCCATATGATAGGAACTAAAATTTGGACAATTCAGTGATATGGTTCCTACAGTATATACTGTATAATAATATCACATGTCATTTGTAAAGCACTTTTCTAGACACAAATCTCCAGTACAGTAAAATGGGTCTGATTTACAGAGCTGCTACATGATTCATTCAAGGACACTAAAGAAAATACATTTCAGCTGATGATCCTTCATGCACGTCTTATGTAAATCTTTGCGAACTGTGTTTTTCGTGTATGTCTGAAAAGCAAGCAGGAAACTACATACAGCATGTCTACACCCTCCTTGTGCCTGTAGATGCTGTTTAAAGTACTGAACACGCACACACACACTACACACAACATTGTTCCGAAACAAAAGCTATGTGATAGTCACATGTATCTCGGCCTATAATTTGATTGTATTTAACATTTTTCCGTAGAAAAATAAAGCTAAAACAGAGGGTGATCAATGAGCAAAAAAACTAACAAACATGATTCAACAATCAATCGATTGGCAAGACTTGACCAATCAGATTTGACTATACACATTCCTCCTCGGTCTCACGAAAAGGCTTGTGAATGACACGATAATACACACGGCAACAGCGTGTAATAACAACACCGTTCTTGCTTTAGGCCTGTCATTTGTACGTCATGTAGTCTGTACAGAATGCAATGTAAATGCATCCGTGTGAGCATGCTACGCTAGACCTAGTGACGTTGAATGAAAAAGGAGAAAGAGCGCTTATGGTGGGCATGAGGGGAGGTGGATGGGTCCAACAAACGCAGAACTTTCAACCAAGAGACCGTTGTAAGTTAGTGACGATTGTGCAGCAGCTTAACATAATTGTGATTGGCCCCGGTGCAAATCTTTGTTCTTGGGCCTTCGCCCCAAACCCAACCTCATGCTCATGAGCACACACGCACCTACACACACAATCAAACAAATGGAAGTCCATTTACCATTTACCATAACTCAATCAAACAAATGGATCATGGAATTTCTCTTTTTTTATCAAGATTTATTTTTTTATCAGATTAATCAAAATTGGATGATTGCTAACTATCAGACACTGGATTTTAGTTTTGAATTTCTATAATTATATAGAATTACAAGCACAACAAACCTCTTTTCCCTTTTCGACTTGGCATAATGGATGGAGATGCTCGTACCACACT
>CAKAOI010026791.1:48947-60495 GCA_916701655.1 Sebastiscus albofasciatus
GCCTGTCATTTGTACGTCATGTAGTCTGTACAGAATGCAATGTAAATGCATCCGTGTGAGCATGCTACGCTAGACCTAGTGACGTTGAATAAAAAAGGAGAAAGAACGCTTATGGTGGGCATGAGGGGAGGTGGATGGGTCCAACAAACGCAGAACTTTCAACCAGGAGACCGTTGTAAGTTAGTGACGATTGTGCAGCAGCTTAACATAATTGTGATTGGCCCTGGTGCAAATCTTTGTGTCAGTCCATTT
Source organism: Sebastiscus albofasciatus (assembly GCA_916701655.1). Taxonomy (NCBI): domain Eukaryota; kingdom Metazoa; phylum Chordata; class Actinopteri; order Perciformes; family Sebastidae; genus Sebastiscus; species Sebastiscus albofasciatus. The sequence goes on from CAKAOI010026791.1 coordinate 49,200, forward strand.
ACCATTTACCATAACTCAATCAAACAAATGGATCATGGAATTTCTCTTTTTATCAAGATTTATTTTTTTATCAGATTAATCAAAATTGGATGATTGCTAACTATCAGACACTGGATTTTAGTTTTGAATTTCTATAATTATATAGAATTACAAGCACAACAAACCTCTTTTCCCTTTTGGACTTGGCATAATGGATGGAGATGCTCGTACCCCACTGTGCTCCCCCCCACCCCCCCTCGCTCTCTCCTTTGATGATTTTCTAAGTGTGACCTCATTGTTCACTTCATTAAACTGAAAGCCATAAATTCAAACAGCCCCCATCCCAAACACACATAGTCTACATACTCGCACATGCACACACCGCACGTGCGCCTCTTATTTATCAGGTGTGGCTGGTGACAGCTTCTCGGTTGGTGATGAGATTTACAACCCCAAAAACGCCCTGCCTGTGCATGTGTGTGTGATCGAGGGTGTGTTTGTGTCTTGTGCTGATAGTGTAGAGAGGAAAGAACGGAATGAGATGTAGATAAATAACCATTTCAGAAGATTCCTCCTTTCCTGCAGGCAGTGTGTGAAGTAGTGAGAGAGAGGTAGAGACAGAATGAGGGAGAGAGTATCAGAGCAGGCAGTACGATACTTAGATTCAGTCCATCTCACTGCACGTCACAGTACATCACTGCTTTATTAGAGATTACACAAAACAAACACTTATGACCACACACACGCGCGCACACACACACACAAACATGGTGCAGTAGATTGCATCCAAATCACCACTATCTGAAAGTAATGGGAACTGGTGGCTGGGGGCCACGTCCGCTTCACCCCTTAAAAACCGCACGCCACATCAGTTCCTCGCTTCAGTGTACAACAGCACCACCAGAATTGCTCTCAGACTTGTCTCAATGGTTTAATCCTCCAAAATGTATGTTTTCCGTGTCACTGGTGACAAAACATTCCTCTCTTATCAACTGAAACACTTAGGAAAGATAAATATCACTTGAACACAACGTCAGTGGGAGTAAACAAAGTAAAAAAAAACAGTATCTGAGCATCATGAACATTGCTGATTAATTTACAGTGCACATATGTAGATGTCTATCTAATAAATTACTGTTTGTCATGTAGTGAAAATGCTTTTTTTGTTACCAAACTAGGCCTTCAATTATTAATCGTAAATGTCAAAAAGACATCTGTACACAGCAGCAGACATCAGTTGTACTCAAAAAAGTTTCTAGTTTTGACACTAGGGCTGTCACAATCATGAGTTGTAGTTGATGATTAATTGTCTAAACCCAGGCAAGATTTAGAAGGAGTTACTCCACCATTGATCATATTTTTTTTACTGAAACACATTGTTGGTCTGTGAGGAGAAGTATGCTTTGTTCTTTCATTGTTTAAAGTACCATTTGACACAGTTTGGAGGGATGCACTCTGGTATAATCTGTTAAAAACAGGTAGTAATGGTAAATTCTTGGATGTGGTCATACAATTAACATGCACAAAAACATCAACAATTTTTTTTGTTACTGGTATTGAATCTGAATTTTTTTCTAGCAGGAGGTAGACAGGGTGAAAATGTATCAGCATTGTTTACATTATTTATCAATGACCTATTATCTACTACAGAATGGCTGTCAGCCTATTTATTTTGAAGACACCGTAATTGATAGTTTTATCCAGCTTATGGTACTGATATATGCCGATGATACAATCATGTCTATAACAAAAGATGGGTTGCAATTTGCAATAGACTGTGTGTGATTTCTGTGAGAAATGGAAATTGAAGGTTAGTTAGTGTTCAAACTGCATACAATCGAAAAAATCTATCGTCCATAGTGTTTCCATCCAAACACTTTATGTGAATTATCTAATTGGAAAAGCTGGACTACAGTATAACTTTCCCCAGAACTGTCAAACACACTGTTGCACCTGTAGGAGAGACTATAAATCAAGAGAGGCGTTATTGGCACCTCTTTGTCATCATCTTGCTTCGGAAAGCAACAACTACGGTCTCGTTTGAGCTGAAACAGATGAACCTGTCCAACAGCAGTAAGATCTAGACAGCCAAGCTCTCTTTTAACATGTTTCTTTTCCTGACATTGGAACCTTGTGGTCAAGTAGAAATTTAATTTACCCACTGGATGAATACACACCAAATTAACTTTCTGTTTTGCCACATTTGTAACGTTGGCTTTAAATTCCCTTCATCGGAATCCAATGCAAAATGATTGCCATCCGCCGCAATCAGGCGATTATGTAATAACTGCGACAGGACTATCTGACACACGAGGTTCCTTGTGTGTCAAAAGATTCACATCTGGGAGGTCCGACAGCAGTGAAATCAAAACTTTTTGGAAAAAAGGGCCTTGGGCCATGTTTTAATCTGTGCAGCGGTCATGGAACTTACTCAGCACATAACACACTATGTTAGCCTTCACCTCAACATGAACTCAATATAATACACACAAAATGTTGTCAGCGTGTCAGAGAAACCTCATATCACTAGTCGACTGTTGCACATACAGGGTTTCTGGGGGACACTGACAGTAATGCCATTCCTCCCCTCTTCCTCTTTTCAATCAGATGGCATCTGTATCCATCCTCACAATAACCGAGGGTAACACTCCTGATGTTGTCTGCCATGTGTGAAACTAATCAGAGCCAAAGCACTTGTGTGTGGGAGTGCGTGTGTGTGTGTGTGTGGGGGCGTGTGTGCTTGCAATAGCCACTGGCACCTTGTTGTAAAGTCAATGATGCTGCCGCTTGTTGTACATTTCCCCCCTTCACACAGACCGACACACACACTTCCACACCCATATACAATCTGTCTCTCTCCATACACACCCCACAAGCAACATAGCTTGTACACAGCTGGTGATGAACAAATATTCTCTCTGTTGAAGAGTGTGTGGGCATAAATGCCTCCGTGTGTGCATGTGTGTGTCTGTGTGTGTGTGTGTGTGTGTGTGTGTGTGTGATGGCAAAATGGGAATCACTCGATTGTGTCGACAGCAGCCGCCTTCCCGCCCTCCGGCACTGTGGCTCCTGATTGGATATCTCGTTAGTCAATTACCTCATTAGTGGATATCCCGGTGAGGGACCATGCTCCACTGACAAAAACTAAATAAATCCGTCCTTTTTGTTTTGCTTGGATGCTGCTCTACACAAGACTTCTTACAAAAGGGAATTTCCACAGTATGTTCCACAGTTGCAGTTAAGCCGCCTGCTCATTTACAGACGTGACCGCTTTATGCCAGTCCCAGAAGGGCTCAAGTCGAAAAGTCAGAATACACATCTGACAGGGTCTTGTTGCCACCCTGCTGTGAGGATGTTGCTCTTCTCGAGCGTAGCCACTGCATCTGTAGGGAGTCCCCTTCGTGTCCAATAGGCTTGATTTTTTGCGATGAATCGTGGAGCCCGTGGTCACCGTGGACAATTTTAACTTTCAGCAGTATGTGAAAAATCCGTGTGAGGCAACTACTTGAGTATCTTTCTCTTGCACATTGTTTTAACTACAGCTTACTTTTCTGTAGTGTGGGTGGATAAATAGTGAAGAACAAAAAGAGAGATAGAGATCACGCCTTTTTTGTAATGCGGGACCCTATATAGTTCACTGCTCATCCAATGTGTGTTATATTAAGCACGATTGACACTGGGAAAGTGTGGCGGTTCTTAGACCTAAGTTCTTAGAACTATAAAAAAGTTCCTCCGGTCCAAAATCGCCTTGAATGTTTTATCAGAAGTGCTTATCAGATGGTAGAGCAGCATCTGAAACCCCAGCGTTAGAATTGGAGGCTGCTTTTGAACATTTCTTAAACTTTCTGAAACCGGCAATCTGCAATTCATGCACACTTCAAGAAGCAATTGGCAGCGGTTCTGAAAGTCAGAGAGTTAGCAGGATGTTGAACTGTTTTTTCATGCCCTTTTTTTACTCTTCACACAACCACCTCCATCACTTTTCATATGTACAGCAAATTTGTGCAACACTTTTGCCTTTGGATGTTGTCAGATGACATGTCGTACAAGCTTTAGTGGTTTAGTGCACATGGTAAGGTAAGGCTATACTCAAGTCCACCAGTTTAAATCAGTCTCAAATTGTGAATTAGCAGTTCATAATCATAGAATGAAACTTCACCTGCCTAGTGTTAGTGCTAAAATATCCCTCAACTCATGCTGCCAGCGTCTCTGTTAGCTCTTTCAAAAAGAAAGCATTTGTCTGACTGAAAATACAATTGTCATTGCTCGGAAACAGAAGGACAGTGCTGCTCTTTCTTGTAGGTTACTAATGAATTCCCTTTAAGCTTTGCCTGCTGCGCCGCACGCTCTTTGTTTCAGGAGAACTCACAGACACGTCAAACACAATACCAAACTTAATCTGTGTAAAAGGGTCGTTAAAAGATTTGCCACGGTCCGCCGTGCCGTCCACAATTACAACAATAAGGATAGAAATTGCGGATTGATTTAAGCACTCGTCAGCTGTTGGCTTCAAGATCCGAAGAGACGGGGGGGTGTCATATTAAATCGTAAAAAACCAAGTGATTGCTGCGATCGGAACAATTGCACAGTAATGGACGCAAATAAATAGGTTTTTGGAAAAATAACAGTCATATATATTAACTCGTTTGAGCCAGTGGTACCGCTCTGTAGGGAAAAATAAGGACAAGTTGACGGGTTCAGTTCTGTCACCAACATTACTTTGAACAAGACACTGATGCCTGTACCTGCTTAAATTGCTCTGGATGAGGCTTAATATACAGTAGAATAAGTGTATGTAATGTGAACCTCAGTTCCCTGGGTTTCTAGGACATGCTGGAATACATTACATCTGCCTTTCAGTACATGTCGACTTTTTGGGGGCGACTGCATAGAACCATTCAGAAAAGAGTTTATTAACTCATGCAAGTCTCTCCAGCTCGGCCATCTCGTTCCTTCTCATTTTCTCCTCTCTCTCACTTTCTTTCTCCCCTCTCACACATACATTTCCATTTATTTTTTAAGGCACATACTCCCATCCCCCCCTCCTCTCTCTATCTACAATTCTCTAGCTTGAATGTTTTACATCTTGTACCTCCCAATTTTCCCCTTCACCATCTTTTCTGTCTTCATTCCTCATCTCCTTTCCTTTCCGTTCTCCCTCTTTTCCTTCCCTCTCATACTCATTTTGTTCATCTCCTCTTGCCTTCTCTCCTTCTCTTTGCTCACTTCCCTCCCTCTCGGGTCCTGTCTCCTTCTCTTATCCTATATTCTTCTTCTTCCTTCTGCTCTCCTCTTCACACCCTTCTGTATCTCCTAACTCACACCCCTCCCGCCACTTCCCCTCTCCCCTCTCCCCTCTCCTCTCTTGTCCTTTCTCTTCCTGTCTCTCTCTCTCCCTCTCAGGACACAAACCTCACACGTGGCTTATTGATTTTCTGAACGCAACACGCGGACGTACAGCCGATGTAGGGCCCACAAATCTGCACACACAGAGGATGTGAGACACACACATGCAGTCAGGTACATGCGTACAGGCAGTATGCACAGCATGCACGCTCCCAAGTCGTGCGGTGAATATTTAGATGATGCCAGAATGATTAACAGCGGGTTTGTGATGGGAAGGAAGAGGGAGGGAGAGGAAGGGAGAGAGACTGCGCCTGTAGATGGCAGAAGAGTGCTTTAAGGGAACGTGTGAGAGGAGATTACACACACACACTCACACACACATATAGAGGCACACAAGCACACTCACCCACACATATTCTCATTAACCCTCACACACAGGCACATTTATATAGCTACACCTGTGAGGATATTCCTCCGCCTTACATCAATTCCCTAAACTGATTTCAGACAAACACACCCTTCAGCACACAAACACATAAACACTGTAGATTACACCGACGCTGCAGTCAGACTGAGAATGATTGGTCAAGAAATCCGAACCATGATGTTTTTCCTAAACCTAACTAATTGGTTTTGTTGCCTAAACCTCATGACACGCAGACTGTCCTTTTAATGTTGTGCTATTTATACGCCTTTCCCAACCGGTCTCACTCCCAACTCGTGAAATACCGCTGATTGGGCAGCGCCCCTTGGCATGGGAATCCGACGCACGGATCGACAGTATGTAATGAACCGCCACTTTCAACTAACTCCGATGTAAACCCACCAGCGGCGTTATTCAACAGTCAGGGTAAGTGACGTACTATTAATAGCGTGAGAGTCCGCTTAGGTAGGGCGGGAGTGGAGGTGGATGGTTAAAAAAAAAACACAAGACTTTCAACCAGGAGACCGGTCTTCGTGTAAACTAAAAGTAACGTTGACTTATTTTGTCGTTAGTCACGTCAGTCGTTAGTCACGTGAGTCGTCGGTATCCTCGGTCCTGTGCGTTGAGTTATGTGAGTTGCTAGTCACGTGAGTCGTTGGTATCATCAGCTCTGTGAGTCACGTAAGTCGCATGTCAGTGAAGATAACATCAACCACAACAATTTCCTAACCCTAACTAAGTGGTTGTGTTGCCTAAACCTAACTTCCTGTGACAACGGAAGTGAATTTTGAAAGGACAGTATGCATGTAACGAGTGTATTTTGACACGCCGTCCCCGGTCCGTCCAAAAGTAGCACAAGAATGGTACGCTGTGCGTCTGTCTCCGATGCCGACATGAGAAAGGGTGGCCTTCCCCTGAGATTGGGTTGAAAGATTAGTACTACCATTTCATTTTCAGTGATAGCATAGCAGTTGTATCTCCCAAGTAATTAAAGCTTACTCACTCTCCTTTCTACAAACGGCTAGGTTTCCAAAAACTACACCCACCAGCTCCCAGCTCTCTTAACTCAAATGGCCTCAAGATCAAGGTCTCCACATGATCTCGAGTCTGAGCACAGCCCATTCATAACCTTGGAGGAAAAACCACATGCCATGCAGCAAGAAACGGATGGTCGGAGATGGGTTCTGATGCCATGGCTTCCTCTGAGGCTAAATAAAAGATTAATGTATGTGAAAAATAGATACCCAGTCAGTTCATTCAGTAGTTAAAATCCTGTCAGTGTCTCAGAATCAAACCTACACCTCTGATTCCATCATGCCCATTTCTATCTCTACTTACTGAGGATGTGATACATTTGGTTATATCATGATAATAAATATGAATTTGTTGCCGTTTTGAGAAAGAAACCCACAAGTATTAAACTCCAGTTGCCTTAAAACAACAATAATGTCAGCTGGCAAACTCTGTGTGTCTGAGTGTTATGATCTGAGTATGTATTTCCCAAGCTGTCTTTTTTATTTGTACAGCATATTAAGTTCATGGCAGCACTTAGGCTTTTTGTTGTTATTGACTTGATAGCTACTTTATCATTTTCTCTTTTTAAAGTGAAATCCATACACAGTTTAATTCTTTGCCTCAATATTTTTGAGTGTGTAAAAGAAGTGCGTTTGACTGACAAAAGAAAAGGAAACACCCCAATTACAACACTTTTATTATGAAATTACATTCAATAAAACTGAAATATGTGATACTATTGTCAGTCGGAGGTGACAGAAAACAGTTTCTCTTATTACTGCCAGCATGTTTTGGATGAGATTATATTTTGATTGCAAGAACCTACCAATGCTGCAAATACAACTAGGAAAATGGGCCAAGAAGTTACTCAGGGTTGTCATAATGTGACATTTAGGGGACAACAAGCATATATCAGCTGTTTTAACAATTGATAGTCGTGTTATTACTGGTATGAATAATAGATTTCAATTAGGGCTGTCAAAGTTATAATAACGTGTTCAAGCAAATTTGTTTTAACGTCACTAATTTCTGTAACGCATTAAGGCAGCGTGCAATTTTACGATTGTATCGGGCTCGGTTTTAAAACTACACATGAAACCAGAAAACCTAAGGAATCGATTGGTACCAACCATGTCATGTTAGCTTGTTAGGAAGAAAGATAAATAACACTCCAAAGTTACGCAAAATTTTGTCAAATTGGTAATTATGGTTTTACAACCTCCGAGACCCGCATTCCTGACCAATACTGGCATCATAAGAAACTAAAAATCCTAAGGAATCTATTGGTACAAACCATGTTATACTGGCTTGTTGCCAAGTGGGCTAAATAACGCTCCAAACTTACGCTAAATTCTGGTGAGAGAAAAACTGGCATGGCCATTTTCCTAGGGGTCCCTTGACCTTTGACCTCAAGATATGTGAATGAAAATGTGTTCTATGGGTACCCACGAGTCTCCCCTTTACAGACATGCCCACTTGATAATCACATGCATGTTTGGGGCAAGTCATAGTCAAGTCAGCACACTTTATAAATCTGTTGTTTTGTGTTGTTAATTGATTTCCAATAATAAATATATACATACATTTACATAACGCATGCACATTTGGCCACTCCCATGTTGATAAGAGTATTAAATACTTGACATATCTCTCCTTTAGGTACATTTTGAACAGATAGAAAATGCACGGTTAATTTGCAGTTAATCACAATTAACTATTTTTAATCGATTGTCAGCCCTAATTTCAATGCATGTTATTATTTGGATATACATTATCAATAAGGTAATCATCTTTGACGTTTTACTGCATTTACACATTTATTTGTAATATTAACAAAGCAGTAGCAGGTCATATTTAACATAGTTGAATTATACTGCTGCTAAACACATATTGACTAGAAAATCAATTAGGTTGCCATGAAGAACTCAACAGCAACACTTCACCAGAGTGTCTGCTTCTATCATGTGCCATCAAATCCCAAATCCTCTTCCTTGTATTGATTTAATTTCAGTGGACAAGTGGATCAATGAGTGATGACAAGAGGAGCCATTATTGGTTGACTATTGGGTGAAGCTCACCGCATCATAGGACAGTGTTATTCTCCTCATATGATTTCCTTTTATTTCAATGTGGCTTCTAAATATATTTCTTGTTTTTTGTATCTCTTCCTCTTTACTTTGATCAAATTTGGGCATCCTGTAGGTAAAGTTTTGGCAACCGCCCATTCCTCCATGCCAGTAGACGCCCCTGCATTTTGTCCTTTTTTTTCACACTGCGTAGAGTACACTCTGCGTAAGCATGGTGTTTTAAAAATAAACCAACATTCACCTAAAACAAAAATCTAGTTTTAAAATAGAGTCCATTTTTAAGCTGTTATTTCCGAGCAAAAAAAAAAAAGCACGTGAGTGGAAAGCGGGAGCTTCCGAGGAGCACTTGAAGGCAGCATCTCTCTCTACCGGCGGTGGAGGAAGGAAGGAAGGAAAGAGACGCACCAGCAGCTCCACCAGGGAGAAAAGACCTAAGTAGACCAAGCAGAGGGGATGATCCACGTCTCCTCTGGTTTTACTGACAACAACACGGATTGTCATCTCATCTTTTTTCCTCGGAAGAACTAAAAAAGGATTCAAAAACACACAACGAGCAAAAGCTTTTTGGGGGTTTGGGCTTGTTTTGGTGAGGCGATTCAATGACTGATGGTGATGGTGATGGTTGATGTGAAAAAAGAAGTCAAACGAGTGGTAGACTGATGATGAGAGTGATTTCTCTGCTTCCAGGAGGGGCGAAGATGCAACATTTTGCACAACGCCGTTGTTTGTGAGAGGAGAAGAGGAGGAGAAGAGAAGAGGAGAGGAAGGTTTGACCATTACGCACGAGTCGAGAGACGGAGGAGAGGAGAGGAGGGTTATCCGGACACAAGAAGAAGAAATACAGAACAAATCTCCCTGTCCGTTTTTGAGGGATTTTTCTTTAATTCTAAGAGATGGTGCAAAGGGAGGAGATGCTTTAATAGAAAGAGGGATATTTGAGAATGAAGAAGGGATGCAGCGCAGAGAAGGAAGAGTGGGTCTGAAGCCTCTCCATCACTCTTTTTGCACAAGAGGAACGGGACGGAATAATAGAGAGACATTGACATCGACAGAGTGGATTTAAAGACAGACAGAGAGACAACCTGTGTGCCCGTCCCATGATCCATGATCCCACCTCTCTCTACTTCTCTCTCTGGATGTGGACTCATTCATTTTTTGGGGGATATGAAGGATTTATCTAGTCTATGTTAGAAGGAGGAGGCGAGGAAAACGCACGCGTCTCTCTCTCTTTTCTCTCTCCTCTCTCTCTCTCTCTTTCTCTCTCTCTCCTCTCTCTCTCTCTCCTCTCTCTCTCTCCCTCTCCCTCCGTTTTGTGGATGTGAAGCAGCATGCGGCCCGGTGAGAGCTTAGAGGGCTCGCGCTTGGCTCGCGCAGGATGCATCGGTGTTAATAATAATCTCGCTAATAGCGGCAAGGAACGCTGTTGTCTCGCGCACCCCTCCTCGTCGCCAGAGAGGATGAGGATGATGAAGCAGAGGGGGACGACGACGACGAAGAAGAAGAGGAGGATGGTGATGAGAGGGATGACGGACGGAGGGATGACGGTGATGCGCTGTTTTCTGTGGAGTCTCGTTCTCTGCTCGCTCTCCTCGCGCGCGCAAGGTAAGGGGGGGGGGGGATGCGACATACACACACACACACACACACACACACTCAGTCCACACACACGCAGTGTGACATAAACGCCCTCGCTCACACAAGCACACACTCATGGGTGAGACTTTTTTTTTTCTCCCCTCTCTCTCCTGCAGTCATCAGGAAGATGCTGCTTCTTCTTCTTCCTCTGTGCGCGCAAGTGGGGTGAAGAGGAGGAGTGTGTGTGTGTGTGTGTGAGGGGTGTCTGCGTGCGCGCGAGGGTGTCTGTGAGGTGTCTGTGCATGTGTGTGCGTGTGCGTGAGGTGCGTGGATGTGTTGCGGAGGAAAGAGGAGAAATAGAAATTGGCTTACAGGGAGGATGGAGAGAGAGAGAGAGAGAGAAGGAGGGAGAACCGGCAACAGCCTCTTTCCCTCTTTCCTCATTTTCTGCTTGCTTCAGTTTGCTCTCTCTCTCTCCTCCTCTCTCTCTCTCTCTCTCTCCTCCTCTCTCTCTCTCTCTCTCTCTCTCCCCATCCGTCTCTTCAATACAGCCATTGAGCTGGTAGCCAATAAATATTCTTGCGGTAGCTCTTGGGCTGTGGCAGTGAACGTGAGCTGCTTATACCAAAGTGTGTGTGTGTGTTTGTCTGTGTGTGTGTGTGTGTGTGTGTGTGTGTGTGTGTGTGTGTGTGTGTGTGTGTGTGTGTGTGTGTGTGTGTGAACGTGAGTTGTTTATAGTGATGAGGCTGGAGCCTTACACAGCATTTTATACCCATTTCTTCATTTTCTACTGTATTTCAGTTAAAAAGATGTTATATAATGGTGGCGTCTCCTCCTTTCTCTCTCTCTCTCACACACACACACACACTTT
>CAKAOI010026792.1:9417-74736 GCA_916701655.1 Sebastiscus albofasciatus
ATTAACATATATTATATATTGACAATATTTCATTTTTAAATATCACAGTTATCATCAATACCTATCACCACCCCCATGGCAGATAGCATTTTCTTATGTTAAGAAATATTATTTTAAAAAAGCAATTCCTGAGTTAAAAATAGTCAGGGATTAAGGTTACATAATATATCCCATATTTAATGTTCAGTGACCTGCCACAGTGGCAGGTGAGGAAAAACTTAATTTCCGACCCTGGCAGTAACATTTACTCAGAGTTCATTTAAACTGACCTACTTTTTACTTTGATTTAAGCACAATTTTTTTACACAAGTACTTTTACATTTTCTTGAGTAAAATTCAGGGATGCACCGATACCAGATTAGATATCGGGCCGATACTGACTCAAATAGCTGGATTGGGTATCGGTGACAATGGGGCCGATCTAATCAATTCAATTCTATGTTTATATAGGCCTATTACATACATTATATAGTGGAATTTGAATTCCTGTTTAAATTTTGACCAATTTTTTGCTGCATTGAAACGGACACCTGGATTGTAATTCCTGTTAATCTTGAGGATTTGTTTGCCAAGATGTTGGAGTAATATTTATTATTTTAATAATAAATAAGAATTCACTAAATTTACGTTATGATATCTATCTATCTATCTATCTATCTATCTATCTATCTATCTATCTATCTATCTATCTATCTATCTATCTCTCTATATATATATATATAGAGAGAGATAGATAGATATATATATGTTACTTTTTGTTTTACAAAGTTAGGAAAGTGATGTTTAAGTCAAGCCTGATGTCTTACACATAAAAGAATGATCCCAGTCACTTCCACTCAGTGAGGCATACAGTTTATTAATAAAGAGTGGTATTGGATCGGTACTCGATATTGGCTGATACCCAAAGCCCAGGTATCGTATCGTGAATGTAAAAGTTGGATCGGTGCGTCCCTAGTACAATTTCTATAAAGAACTTTTACGTGAGCACAGTATTCAAGTGGCCTCGTCACCTCTGCTGAAATGCATCCTACTGCGCCAGTGGGCGTCATCATGACCTTTTGTCGTCTCATATTTGCATATTGGCACCATTACAAAGTGAAATTATAGGTTATGTTGACTGCTCACTCACGCTATCTAGTTACCACTGGGCGGTTATGCAATTACCTGAGGAATTATTTTGCCAGCCAAAAACTTACTTCAAAGTAGTCGTGCTGGTTACACAGATCATCAGCAGGGAGGTGAATTGTACGTGACAGATACAGCAAACAGTATCTGTGGATCATTACTATGTGGTTTGATGTAATATAAACTATCATATTTGCTATTCATGTGTGTCCTAGGAATAACTGCTTTCATATGGCGTTTAGTAAATGCCACCATACTGTCATTTCACAAGACTCACTGCTTTTCTTATAGAACTTTTACATAAATTAGTCTTAGAATGAACTAAATAATTGTATTTTATTCCTCACCTATGAGAAGATACAGGAACATACTGTACATGTAAATGGCACAAGGTGGCAGTCGAAGACGGCTCATTGTTAGAGCGGATAATCTCCTGTTGACAGACACGGTGTTATCAGATGAGTCTAGATTCTGCACTGTGGTGAGTTTAGACTAGAGGCGTGATATCATCACCGCTTAGCCTGACAGAGCGGCTTTAAGGCCGACTGTTAGACCTGCTATCTCTACTATCTCCACACAATCTAGACCTATCTTAACACGGACAAATTAGCCCATTCATGAAGACTAAGTGGGCATTACTGATGCTGGTCTGTCAAGTAAAAAAAAATCACATAAAAATACATTGAATTATTGTTAAAAGTTAAAAGTTTTCACATCTAACTCTTCCCTGTCATTTAATATGCAAGTACTTTTCAAGATATAAAACTATACATGACCTCTGTAAATGTATACTGTTCACCAGTGCATTTATTCTCTCCCCAATAAGTATTTTTGTATCAGTTATATGAGTTTATCTGCAGTTAAATGTTTATGACAAGGTACATCTGCATGCAGCAGGTGGCAGTGTTGTCCAACAGATAAAATCAAAGCACCAAAACCTGCAGTGCTACCAAAGTGTTTCCCTCCCTCTCATATTTTAAGAGGACTTTAAAGTCCTCATGATGAATTTTGTTGCGTGTATACTTGGCTGACATATCCAAACAAAAAATGAAAGAATGTGCAAGTACAGCCTTGGTCAGGGGGAAATGTGACACATATTATGATTTGTCTTTGATTTTTATGGTTCATTTGTGCTCTGTTTGTGAGTTTTTCAACTTGAAGTGTCAGCATACAGTGTTGACCACAGATTTTGTTGTTGCACACTGAACTGGTGACGTTCTCGCTGTGTTAAATTAATAAAAGATGAAAACTTTGGTGCTGTAAAATGCTAGTTTTGCACAAATCAAGAAAATCTTGGGGACTTTGTAGAATGACATCTGCTCAGACCATGATGTAGATAACCGTAAAAAACGCTTTCAGAATAGGAGAGAACGTTTAGAAATTAGCACCACAACACCATCACTAAGAAATTATGCTACTCTGTTAATTATTTTAGATCCACAGCCAAATTTTTTTAACAATCAAAGGTAAATCTATGAGTAAAAAAGATAAATATCCTTCATTTCTGTATCACACAACCATATATCTTAATGCAATCACTATTTGTCCATCTCACTTTCAGTGAGATGACACAAGTTGTTTTTAAAGTATCAAACACCAGAATAGATCAGACATTGTATGACAAAGACTGCGTCCATACAATGGTAGGCGGTACAACCTAGTGTACATGTAACTATAAATTATCATAGGAGTTTTCACTGTTGCACTCAATGCCTCCCAACTCTCTTGTTCCCCGAGTTGTTTTTCCCGTTTGGGTGCCCTGTGGCGCTTTCGTGTGGTTTCTCTAGAGAAGCACATTTTGGCTCTTCAAGGCTCTCCGGGAATGAAATATTACTGTCTGCCTTTGCATGCTCAGACTGGGGGCTTCGGGCTGGTACTGCGGTGATTGTCTCAATGCGTCTGACAGTGTGAGACAGGGAGGCTAGTGTCATGGGATTGGCTGCACCAATCTTGAACCAAAATGAACATGGGAGGTGTAATTTGCGTAAATGTGTTTGCATCTCAGCACCAAACACACCACCGTATCAAAAAAAAAGCAGTGCTTGGCCACGCTCGATGGCACACTGAGCGGGCTCACAGTGTAAAGAGCAGATGTCATCATTCACTATTATATAATAAGGCGTCCCACCCCCGCTGCCGGCACACTCAGATGTCGGGAAGGTTGCGCGGATGTCTTATCGCAGTGGTCACGCTTTTTTGGAGATGATGTCAGGCGGTGGAGGTTCACCGGAGCTTCCTCAGATGCAAAGATTTGCCTTTGAGAGGCCTGTCTGTGTTAAAAGCAGCTGATTCTTTAGCTTTGAATTTTTCAAAATGTCTTTGAGGAGATTTGAGTTTCAGTGTTACCTCATGACTCCGAGAAGATGCTAATTAAAATACCAGTGCTACTGCTCTAGAGTCTTTCTCAGGGAGAATTCTTTCATTGATGGATGGGTTGGAACTGTGTCATGACCTTAATTACTGTTGCATATTTGCATATTACTGGTATATCAAGTTATGTTACAGGTGTTGTTCCATACTCACGCTATGGGTGGTTAGCAATTACTTGAGGAATTAATTTGCTGGCACGAAGCCTTACTTCAAAGCATTGCACTTGCTGACTTTAAGATATTTAGGTCATGTTAAGGACTTAGCCCATAGGCAACTAATGCATTGTATATGAATTATTTCCAAGAAACCTATGAGCACATCTCCGGTAAACACAAGATTTAAAGTGGTGCTTTTGTGTGATCCTTCGTGAAGAAACTCCGTTTCGCAGGTCTGTCGATTAAATCAACTAATTGATTAGTCGACAAAATTGTGTGTGTTAGTCGACTAAGATTTGTTTTGGTTGAGGACAGCCCTACTTTAAATTAGTTTACACTATTACCCTGTTTTCTGGAAGTGACTAAACATCATTTGGCTTGAAGGAATAGTTTGACATTTTTGGAAATACACTTTTTGCTCTCAGGCAGAGAGGCTAGCTGTTTCCTCCGCGTCTCCAGTCTTTGTGCTAAGCTAAGTTGCTGGTTGTAGGTTCACATGAGAGTGGTGTCATCTTCTCGTCTAAATCTCGACAACAAAGTCAATAAATGATTTCCCAAAATGTCAAACGTTTCCTTTAAGTTCTAGTCCTTCGTCATCAATATGCTGAATCCCTCTGTCTCAGTATGTTTGCTGTCTTTTCCCAGCCTCATTACAGCGCTCACCTGTTGGTTCTTAGGTCAGAGCCCACGGGTCCCCAGAGGCCCACAATTGGCCGCGCTTAGTGATGTTCTTGTTTGCTGGAATCTTGTGGCTTCTTCGACGCTCTCAGCCTATGGCGAGGCCTCGTTCGGTCAGATGTGCTTACTTTGTCGGGGAGCCAATCGCCAATTCATTCCCAAAGCCTCAGAGGTTCAAAAGCCAAGTGCATAATTGCTCCTTAAATCAATCTGCAAATTTCGTGGTATCCGAGCTGCAAACAGTTGGCCTGGAATCGTTTATTCACGAGGAACGGCTGTCCATGGCATGTATTTACAGTCACAGAAAATGCTACAGCGTCCTGGAGAAAATTACATTTGAATCAGAGAAGATATGTTCAATTATGGGCTTGTGGTTTACATACATTTTACATTAGGCTTAGTCCAATTCATCCCATTTGTTCAACCTTTATGGGTATCATTGTGTTTTTGTGGTTCTGTTGGTGGGAGAGGCCACACAGCTAGAAAACTGTGTCCCGGCTCTGCATCTGAAACTGTTCACCCCCAGAGTTTGAGAATATTTTTCCCTCAATGCCTCTCCATAAACTTCAGTCAGCTGCTGATGTGTGTGTGTGAGAGACAGAGAGACGTTAGAGGCAGACAGTGCGGTTGCAGCAGTGTCGCTTTAAAAAAAAAAAAAATAGACATCTCCACCTTAATAACAGCTCCTCTCTACACACACACTTTGATGCCAGGGGCTTTACGAGACCTGTTTAATGCACACCGTCCCGCTTCTCCCTGTGTCTCTCTTTTGAGTTTTCTGTCTCTATCTCCTTCTTCCTCCTTCCCTCCCTCCTTCTGTCTTTCTCTCTCTCTGTCTCTTCTCTCCTCCTCCTCCTCCTCCTCTCCCTGCTGTATTTGCAGGCAGCTTTAGTGCCAGACACCCTGAGGCAGCGGTAGCGCCAGCGAGTCTTCCCACCTCTGTTTTTGTGGTGGGAGATGACATGTCGAAGCTTTGAAGGGCAGAGGAAGGGAGGGAGAGGGGGAGGGAACGAGAAGGGAGGGAGGGAGCACATCACTCGGCGCGGAGGAAAAGCAAGGGACCCAGAGAGGGAATGTCATGTGGCCTGCAGTCCGCCCAGATATTCTCTTTCTCTCTTTCTTTCTCGGGCTGTCTATGTGGGCAGGCAGGAATGGCGACAGGAAGCAAAACCCCCCCCACCACCGGCACCACCACCTCCTTCCTCCCTTCATCCTCTCCCTCCTTCAGCTCTTCACTCACTCAGTCACTCACTCCTCATGTCTCCACACCACCCCCTTTTTCCTCTTCCCCATCCCACCTTCCACCCCTCCGCTCATGCTTCTTCTTCTCTCCCCTCTCTGGGCCCATGCAGTTTCTGTTGTGTGAATTTCCCAAACTTCACCTCCCCACCCTCCCCACCCTCCCTCACCCACAGGCGTGCCCATGCATCATAACTCACTTGGTGTTGAAGTGTGTTGAGGTGTGCTGAGGTGTGTTGAGGTGTAAACTGTGAGTGAGTAGCAGACAAAACATGTTTGATTTCAGACCCTCAGGCGTAACTCATCCTCTCACCTGAGAAAGGAACACAACAGTACTTTTCCAAATATGTAGTTCCATATATATATATATATATATATATATAAATATAAGAAGTATATAAGAAGTATGTATATGTGTATGTATGTATGTATGTATATATATATATATATATATATATATATATCCTTCTTATATGTTACATATAGTATCATATACAGGTACTAGGGCTGGGACAACACTCCCAATTTGATACTATCACGATATTTGGGTGCTGATTCGATATGTATTGCGATTCTACAAGCGTTGCGCTTCGATATTATGATTTATCGCGATTCTTGTTGACACTTTTGTGAGTTTTTAACACTAGACCATGTGGAAAAGTTTAATCATACACTTCTTGGGACTTTTACTTTGGAAAATATCTAAATTGATACAGTAAGAATGTTTGATTTTCAGCATGTATGTAGTCAGAGATGTCCTGATGTCAAATCTATCAATCATTGTCAGGCATTATTTCTAAAAAAAATTTCAACAACCCAAAAACCAAAGAATAAAGAACCCTTACAGTTTAGTGTTATTTTCTATCTAATTTATAAGGGACATGTAATGTTTTAGACTTTTGGTGAATATAATCCAATCAATCTTATTTCCATATATATGTTTTTTGTATATACATTTCCCTTTGTTACCGCCTTATTTTGAAAACCAGACGTAGTCACACGTGTATATGCCAACTTCTCCAAGTCCGTCGCTAGCTCTCCCGTTAGCTCTGTTCTCTTTATACATCAATGGTCAGCTCCATCGGGGCTGTTTGAATGCATTGAACATAAATATCAGTAAATGGGTGCTCTACATTTGTAGCGTCAGCCGATTTGACCACAGAGATGAGAGTGACGGCCGGCTTGACCGCACGTTACCGCAATACGATAACGTTTCCTGTCCGTGACAGAGTTAGCATGCAGCTTTAGTCATGATGTCTAGCTGTGCTTTTCCTGGCAATTTGTGAAGCTCAAAGTGTTTCCGTAATTTACTGTACGCGTGGTGTTTATCACTTTGGATTTAAAATGTTAGAGTGCAGGACGTATCCACGTCGACCTTTTGCCGTTTTCTGCTCTGTTGTATCTGCCGGCGTCTGCTCACTACGTCTGGCCGGCTACTGTTTGTTTTGAGTGACGGATACAGAATGAATATGACGTTCCGTTACTCTGACTATAACAAAAAAAAGCGGCAACGTCCTTCTACCTCTGCATAGACTCAAATAAAGCAAATATATTGATTCTGGCATTAAAAAAATCGCGATACATATGTGAATCGATTCTTTTTTTTTTCTTCTCCCCACCCCCTATCATGTAAATGCCACTAAAATAAATGTCTCTCCCAAACACTCAAGAAAGAAATACAGCCTACTAAAAATACCTGGAAACGTGGGCTGGTCTTTCAGGTATTTAACTGTTTATATTTCCGCTAGAGGAATGCCGGGTTTGTGTACAAATTTGTGTATCAGAGCAGAAGGATTAGCACCGAGACAGACAGGACGGGGCCCACACAGAAGAAGTGATCAAACATCCTCTCAGATATGCTCCGTTGAAAGCGCGGGGCATCGTCTCGTCTCTGTTTGGCTCACAGAGAAAACACGGTGATTTCTCCCAGTCAAGCAAATAAAATGATGAAAGGAGAAAAGAAGCCTCCACTGGGGTATAAAAAAGTTTCCACTGGCTTTGATACGGTCCTCTGATGGTACTTCAACCATACCTACTTGTTCTCATGTGGCTGCCTTCTCACCTGTGTTCTTTCAAAGCAATCACACACAAGTAAAACACTGCAAAGAAAGCACCCTCTAAAACACAGACGGGGACTTTTTAGGTGGGTATTTTTTTTCAAAGTACAGACAGAAGATATATCGTTCAGTACCCAAAAGAGAGACAGAACCACTTTAATGTTATCTTAAATTAGCGTGTGGGTTGGTTGGAGTCTTATTCGTCTACTTTCAGATCGACAAAGATGGCACAAGATCAGATAGCCTGAAACTGAAAACAAAAGAGTTAAGTTGCCTTTTCGGGCTCGGGTGAGCTCACAGGAAGCCGTGTCGACCTGTGCGCATACGTTTGTGTTTGTGTCACAGTATGACATACTATTTGTGTCTGCGTGTGTTTGCATGGATTGTATCACTGCAGGCCAGTTCAATATTTCAAGTCATTACCAGCGTCAGAAAGGGAAGAGATTACAGGGTACTGCAGTAATAACACACACTATTAGCAAGACAAGGTGTTATTATGCCTGTGGTGTCAGGTGAGATGTCAGAGCAGCTAGTCTGTGTCATGCTCACAATTGCTGGATCAGCAGGCTTACACAGTAACAAGTGAGTAATACAAACACATGAACTAACAGGCAACAATGTAAACATATTTCTGAATGTGATTCACTGCTTTTGTATTTTGATAATCCACGACTTTGCTGAACAAGTTCTTGATTTTTAAAAGTAAAATATCCTGCGTTGAATTTGATACAACATGACATTCTCAAACATCTGGCTGTGTGACTTGTCATCACATTGCAACATATAATCCCAGCGTTGTTTGGATAGAGTCACAAACTTAACTGTTACGGTGCAATTTTTTCTTTCACTTTCAGATTTGAATCTTTCTCCGAGAACTCTTCCCTTTACAGTAAGTGTGTTAAAGGCATTAAGGAAAACGCTCGCGGCCGCAAATGTGGACGGGCACATAAATTTCGCCTGCCTCTTTCTTTTTTTCCCCTCTCTGTCTTTCTTGTTGCGTCTAAATTTTCCATGCCTGGCCTCCCTACTGCTGAGAGTGCTGTTCCTCGAAGCCGCAGTGTATTTTGAAGCAAGGTCGGGAGAGAGCCAGAGGCTCCAAAACCAGGCACAAGACTCCCAGTGTTCCACTGTTCGGCTCGCTCTTGGCACCAGCTCCTGACCAGAGAGGTCTAGCTAGCCACAGCCACTGTGTGTGTGTGTGTGTGTATGTGTGTGTGTGTGTATGTGTGTGTGAACATATACAGCCCTCCCCCACTCCTAACTTCTAAGCCTATATAGAAATAGCTTTGGTTGACTCATTTATGGGCTCTCCCACATAGAAACGGTACCTAGGTGTGAGTCAGAGAGGCTCGAGCACAGTTTCTGTTGGAAGAGTTTTTGCCATAAACCCCAATCCTTACCCCTCTCATATATACACAGTCTCCCCAGTAGTACATGAAACTGAAGTGGAGGAGGGCCCAGATGTACTGGAGTTTGACAAATCTGAACGCACAAGCAATTCAGGGGAGCTCCTCTAAATTGGTTCCATACCTTGGCTGACAGTGGTGAGGTCATCCCCCGTAGAAAAAAGCTGGTGTTTTCTGTCAATGCTCAAATTTCATACTTTCCCCGCTGCTGTCATTACAGACCATCATACAAAATGTCAAGTCTTTACAGGAGGATAGTCTGTCTTCAACCACAACCTGTTCTGAAAGATAGACCTACAGCATTTTTGTTTTGAAGAAAAAGAGAGGGTGTTTTGGGGGGGGGATGGGGATGGGGCTGGACCACACATCAAAACCTCGCACTCGATTAACACATATGGATCTGACATTAATCCTGAAGGTTCCTTTAAGTATGTCAATGGAAAGCCATCCATCTGTCTTCGTCCTCAGACGGAATATCCACCCGGGGTCTGGAAGTCTAGGACGCAACACGCAAAACCACAGCGAATATAAATAAATGGCTGTATTTCTCTCCCTGCTTTTGTCTGGTCAGGACACTCCGTGGAGAGCCTGCCAAGTTGAGCATCTACATTTGGGTTTGGCTGTTCCCCTCTCCCGACAGCTCGGCCCGAGCCAAACCACAGGAAAAGGAAGCGAAAGGTCCTCTCCGAAGGGCCCATAAAATATTGTCTCGGGTAAAAATGGCCAATGTGAATGGCAACATTCAGTCTCTCCACTACAAACAAGGTCTTTGAAGGAGAGACACGGGGCAGTCGCTGTTGTTTTTGCTACCTTTGCTGTACAAACCCTCGTGTTTTACTGTTTTTCTCATGGTTCTTTTGAGTTTCTAGTAAGTGCTTTGTGTTTTCTGGCAGAGATATAGTGCATGATATGGTGTAATAACCTCTGAGAACTGCGCTTTAACTGTTTATTGGCACCATCGCTGCATAGTTATGGCTTCAAATTACCTGGAAACACCATCTAATGTAGGTTATAAGTGCTATCACTATACAGCTTATTTCTAAAATTCCACACATGTCTTGGAAATGTACACGGTAAACTGATAAGTCTCTAAATATGTTTGTATAATTTTCTCAACCAAAGACTCCAGTTACCTACTATTTTAACTACCACAGTTTAATTTGATATCTGTCAAGTGGGGTTGGAACCTCCCTGGTTCAAATCCACAAAGCAGCTGGGAAAATCTTGGGAAAAAGAGATACACTTACTGCAGCTAATGTGCTTTTGAGCAAGACATCCACACCCCTAACTCCTCCAGTGGAGCTGCTCAGTTGCTAAAAGCATAGTTAGTATGTGGTTTTCCCGGGCATTTATGGTTTCTGAGTTTTCGTAGATAAAGAAAAACACAGGCTAAATATCTATCTTCAAAAATGAAGATATTTTATTTTGAAAATTCTTTAATGTATTAGTTTGATATTTTGGGAAATATGGCTATTTGCTTTCTTGCCGAGAGTTAGATGAGAAGATCAATACCGATAAGAAAATTTTAAACATTTTAAAGTTAAATGCATCAATCTGGAGCACGTTGAGAGCAAAATTAAGAGGCTGGATCTATGATGAACTTTATGCTCTTGTAAACAATTTTGTGCTCTTGTAGTGGTAGAATGTAAATACATTTATGCTACGCAAGTACTGTACTTGAGTTGATTGCACTACAATTTTGAGGTACTTGTACTTGCATTTTATGTAACTTTATACTTCTACTCTACTACATCTCCGAGCGAAATAAGTACTTTTTACTTCACTACATTTAGTCACTAACATTTCTTAATATAAAATATATATCAACTAATGAACTACAATGTATTATTATGTAGTGTATATATTAAGTATATAAAGTAGTTAAAATCAGCTCCACCTTTACGAGCTGCAACATTAAAGTGACGAATACATTAATGCATCCATAATTATAATCCAGTGATATAATTAAGCACTAGCGCACGACAGGCCGTGGTATGTTGTGATTATATCACAGCTATGCGATTCTGCATAATGAATACGTTCGCTTTCAGTACTTGATGAGTGTAAAAATATTCATGGTTCATTATGAAACGGTGACAGGACAAAATAGGTTATGGCAGGCCGCCGCGGTCTAGGCAATTAATGAAAATGGAAATACAGCAGTAATTAATTCATTACTCATGACAAAGGCGTAAGGCGTGTTATGTGTCAGACTATTTCTTGGCCATGAAACAAACAAAATATCTTGTGTTAGTTAGTGAGCTTTAGAGATACCGGCTAAGCAGATTTTGTTTCCTTTGGACAGAGCCAGGCTAGCTGTTTCCCTCTGTTTCCATTCTTTATGCTAAGCTAAGCTAACCAGCTGCTGGATGCAGCATGATATTTACCATACACACATGAGAGAGTGGTATCGATCTTCTCCTCTAACTCTCGTTTTTATCGCGAGGGATCAACCTCGCTTCCAAGCATTGGACGCTTGATGGGCTGCCACTAGACACAAGGCACCTGATTGGATGAACGCTTTCCCTCGTGGGCTGCCGCTCCCAGCTTTCAAACCGCAACCAACATGGCGGCTCATTTGGAAACTTTCTTCTCTTATATCACAAAAATAGTTCACCGAAATGCGTTTCTGAAAGCATTGCATGCGAGAAATAAGCCATGGATTTGCTGAATCTGTCTTTATTTTAGATTGACAACGGTTAGTTTAAAAGTTTCTCTGGAGTTTCCAGAGGCGGCGAGTCGCGCCGTACGCCCCCTGTTTGGATAAAGTAGCCTTTATGCAAATGTGGAACGGGGGGGCAACGTGATGCCCTGTCTCCGTGATGCCCTGTCTCTCGAATCGTGCCACAACACGCTACCAGAATGCATTGCGCGGCTGCTTACATAGAAAATGAATGGGAAGCGTGGAAAGGACGGACGTTGTGGACATGAGGTGAATTTCTCAAAATGACAAACTATTACTTTAATATTACTGGAGTGGTACAGCAGCACACTAAGTGGCATTGTAAACCATCAGCACAGTCAGAATCTCCTGAATAAAATCAAAATATTTTGAAACATTTGGAAGACACTTCAGTTTTTTAAGTGTCAGTAATTTGAACCCTAAAATCAGTTCCACAACTGCAGATGGTGGAGTTACAACTTAACCAAAGTACAGTATACCTGCAGTGTAAATGCCTAGCCGTGAAATTGAACTGATATGTGGTGGTGGCGGTAAGGAGCACTTCCATTTCAATGTTTTTCCATCTCTCGTTCGTGGAGTTTCACCCTCCCGACAAACACACAAACACGCATATATAATACAAACCGATGTCACAAATACTTAAAGTCAAACAGTAGAGCAAACTAGTTGCCTCCTACACACACAGATACAAACCAAACACTCAAACATGCACCACACACATCCTCACATCCTTCCCACCCACTGTCTCTCTCCTTGTCAGTGTCTGTGACAGTAGAATATAGTCGCACAGACTGTGTGATCTGCGTGTATCTCCTTGTAAGCAAAAGAACAGTGTGTTTCAATGCACGTGCACGTACCTACACGCTCACATGTGTAGGTGCATGAATGCATGACTAAATGCACTGGTGCATGCGGCATATGCACAAACGCTGTGTGTGTGTGTGTGTGTGTGTGTGTGTGTGTGTGTGTGTGTGTGTGTGTGTGTGTGTGTGTGTGTGTGTGTGTGTGTGTGCGCGCGCGTGTGTGCGCGTAGGGCCATCTGGTCACTCCTGCCATGCCATGGTCCCTGTGAAGTGCTGTCAGCGTGGCCATTGCGGTCTCCCGTGGCGACTGGAGGCTTGCTGCACAGCACTTCCAGCCCAGGCAGCCGACCTCAGAAAAGGAAATTTGGGTCGCTCAAATGGAGGGGTTGCTCCCGAGCTATTTACAGAGCCCTCTACCGGTCCAGCGCCACCCACGATATTCCATATGAGAACCAGTGTGTGTGTGTGGTGCCTGTGGTATGGTGTGTGTGTGTGTGTGTGTGTGTGTGTGTGTGTGTGAGTGTGAGTGTTGGGGGTTGAAGGGGAAGGAGGTGGCGGGGTAAGTTTCTGTGTGCGTGTGTATGTGAATGCAAGTGCTTTTATGAGGAAATACCGGCTTTATATTTATGTCTGCAGGCATTGTGTGGTGTGCGCTGGCATACGAATACATGTGTATTTAATGCTTTATTAAAATCCATTATATCCTATTATTGGAGACTATCCACTATGATTATGACCTGCAGCCAACAAATAATTGGCAGCAAAGTAAACAAGACACCTTATTACCTAAATTGACTCACATGTCTTTGATGAAGCATGACAAAACACTTCTCATTATACCGTGCAATAAGAACACGAACCTGCCAACGCATGTTCCATAAATCACTGTCAGATTTACGAATTTTGAATCTATAGAGGGCACGGCGGAGCCGAGATCCTTTTCTAACCTTGCCCGTATAAACATCTGGGGCGTCATGGTTGCTGATCGTGGAAATACGATGAGGATACGGAGAAGAGCGGAGCCTCAGATTAATGAGAAACCTGCCTGTAGGAAACTTTGGTTCAAGTGAGATCATGGGCATTTCTCTTTTGATGCCCATCAATTGGGTTTAGTGGTTTTCTGGCTGAGCCCTGTAGACGTGTGGAATAATGCTGAAACAGGGCTGCGGGTCCATTCGCCAGGACGCAGAGGATCTGTTGTATATTCGCAGTATTTTAGTGACGAACCACATTACGCTTCTAATGAATACAAACATGACTCAATGTGTTGAGAATTGGGAAAATCAGTTGAGCAGATGTTTTATAGCCGTATCACAAGCTGTGGCAGAGTATGCCCAGGAGCTCAAATGAGTACCTCGCCTACGTGCTCTTGATGTATCTGAGAGGTAAGCAAGTAAACAATCTGTTAAACGCCTACAGGCTGAGGACGGTCCACTGCCACCCAAGGGGAGACCTCCAGCATTTCTCAAAGTCTCCCTATGTTGTGAATATTAGGTTAAGGTTATTTTAGGCCGACCCGCTCCAGAAGCAAATTACAGTGCAAGAAAGGGGGTGAAAAACCAAGTGGGCCGTCCACCATGTAATTTTCCTGTTTCTCTTTCAAAGGATGAGGTATTCCTCGAGGAAGCCCTGTTAAATTTACAAGCCATGACCCCACATCAGCGGGGAAGGAGGCTCCTCTGACAGGGAAGAAGAAGAAGAAGAAGGAGCGTTGGATGGAGCTTTACGACTTCACGTCTAGCACTTGATGGAGCTGTGTCGCAGCTTTTCAGAATCTTGTCTTCGTTTAATCAGAGGTTGATTTGAGTTTGGCTCGGCATTCAAAAGATTCTTAGGCGATAAATCATTCACCTTGGGGCACTTCTGTCGCCGTTTAGTGCTTTGACGCTCATGCACCCCAAACTAGGCTGGTATAGGATTCCTGAATAAGACCCTCTGGCTGATCTAAAGAAACCTCACCCTGAATAAAGGCCTTTCCTGCCCGAACAAGAGAGCAGCCTTTAGAAGAATGAAGATGATCACTGCTTTACTCCTCAAGTGTACCTGCAGACGTCTCAACCATAATTATGCCAGTCTGGGAGAATTACAGGTATACCCTGGCATTACTTAATACACTCTAAGATACACACACACTTACTTCTTCTTCTTCAAAAGGTACTACACTCTTGTTTTCTCATGCTTCGAGTTCGTAAACTCTCCAGAAAACCATTTTGGCTTTGCGACTTTGATCTTTGCCAAGAGTTTGTTACTGGCTATAATTACGGTAAATTGCAGCGAGTGAATTAATGACACTTGAAAGCAAATGATTAAAAGTGTTGACACATAATGCTGTTAATACACACTACACACACCATTGATACCTCCTCGTCCTCCAGAGCATCCTCATCTGCAAGCTGCAGTACGAGGTCGTATATATTCTTCCTCTTGAGTTTCCAAGGGGCCCCTGCAGTGGTGTGTGGAGGGGGGAGGGGATGTGCGCTGCAGTGCGGCTTGCTGGTTAATTATGGGTCGCGAGCTGCAGCTCGGCTGGCCTGGGCGGGTGTTGGAGCCAGTGGGTCTGGCACAGGGAGGTCTGGCCACAGACCCCGGCGGTGACGGCATGAAGTCTGGGACGAGTCAGAACACCAGCCCGGGGTTTGGAGCATTCCTCGCATTCCCTCCTCCCATGGCTGCCTGCCCGCGTGTGTGTATATGCGTGGATGTGTGCGAGTCAGAGGAGCAAGGGAAGGAAATGTGTGAAAGATGCAATATGTGTGCATGTTCATAAGGACATGTACACAGCATGTTTTACATCCGGGGTGTACAGATAGTGCACACGAGGCAGCGTCAACCATCCCAACGAGAGTCATGATATCTGAGCTGAGAGTGAGAAGGACCGCTAAGTCCTCAATGATATTGGCTGTCATTGAATAGACAGATTTCTTTGGCACGCTTATACAAGTGGCACTTGAATGATTTTGACATGCAGAACCTAGTCTAATATCTTGTAGACTTTGTTTAATGCAGAACAGGGCTCAGTTTCATGTGTTTTTCCACCTCGAGGAACGGCTCTGTCCTGAAGGCAAATGCCAGAAAAGTTGTGCAAATATTTGATTTACTACCATTATGCAGTATGAAAAAGAATGAGACGTCTGGAACCTGAACTTTAATTAATGAACAAACAGATAAACACCCTTATATAAGTTATATACGTTACCGTCATACAGTTTCACAATCAGCATGTTTTCATGTTTCTCCTCTATGGAGGTTCACTTTAATATGACATGACAGATTGGCAGCAGGAAAATGTATTTATGCAAGGGTTAGCAGAAGATAAAATTCATTCAGAGTCTTTTACAGTCAACATACGTGGCTCTCGATAGGGCTATTCGGGAGAAATTTCAATTGGTTGCAATGTGTAACCTCGCCACTAGATGCCGCCATAGCCCACACTTTGCACTTTAAATGGAAAAAAAATAGGAAAGTCCTTGAAAGAAAATCGATTAAATATTCATTAATTATTCAATAATTTAGAAAACTTAATTCTCCATATACTGTATGTTGAATTGTGTGCTTACTTATGGTTGTGTCTAGAAGGTAACCTGCAAGTTGGGAAACTCTCGCGAGGTGGTTATGGTCAGGCGTTGACCTCGAATGGTTAAGGTTAGGCTTTGACCTCCAATAGATAAGGTTAGACATTGACCTCTAATAGTTGAGGTTAGGCATTAACCTCTAATAGTTGAGGTTAGGCATTGACCTCCAATAGTTAAGGTTAGACATTGACCTCGAATAGATAAGGTTAGGCATTAACCTCTAACAGTTGAGGTAAGGCATTGACCTCTAATAGTTAAGGTTAGACATTGACCTCGAATAGATAAGGTTAGGCATTAACCTCTAATAGTTGAGGTAAGGCATTGACCTCGAATAGATAAGGTTAGACATTGACCTTGAATAGTTAATCCTGCAGTAGGCAGAATGTTTTTGTCATCATTAGGAAAAAATCACATAATAACCTTTCAGCATATTGTAATTCAAGTGTTCTCAGAGAAAACTAGACTTCTGCACCTCCTCATGGCTCTGTTTTCAGGCTTTAAAAAATCTACAGGTCATTTCAGAGAGAGAGCGTTCCTATTGGCTGTTCATTCAACAGAGGCAGCTGTCAATCACCCGCCAACTCCGATCAAACGGTCAAACTAGGCAGTGCTGATAAAATATGAATTAATATTTTGTTACTGTAAAGCCTATTTCTCTCCTTGTTTTCAGAAACATCTTGTAGTGTACTGTTTAACTGTAAAATTAGAAAGTTTGCTCCAGCTGGTGGGTGGTGCTTGGTGTTTCCTCAGCTGATCTCAACATGGCTGCCGGGTCAAAGACGTTCTCATTTTACAGCTAAACAGTTCACTACAAGATGATTCTGAAAGCATTTGAGGCATTACAGTAACAGAATATTGATTCATATTTGATCAGCGCTGTCTAGTTTGACTGTTTGATCGGAGTTTGCAAGCGATTGACAGCTGCTCAGAGACGGCAAAGCTCCAGCTCAGCTCTGATTGGTTGTTTTCCTCCGGTCTGTGAAAACTTGCAGATTCCATTGGGAGCACCAGAGGACGCAGAGGGACATCATTTTTTCATCATTACCTGTCTCATGCACTACTGTCAGGACATAGTGACCATTTTTATAAAAATAACTTTTTAAAATCATATCTATTCTACCTAATGGTGCTTTAAGATTAGGCATTGACCTTGATTGGTTAATGTTAGGATAGGTCGTCGCCGTCGGGCAGCGAGTCTCGAGAGAGTTTTTGCAAATTTTTGCCATATTTCGCAATTTGTGGATTACCTTCTAGACACGACCCTTATCTATAGACAAATTTCACGTTTTCACGGTAAGCTGACCTGTTATGCACTAATTAATAAAGGGCTCGTGAAATTAGTTGACTGCCAGTGGATCAATCGTCTCCATTTTCCTTATAATTACCATAAAAACTCCACATGTTTCTTTCCTGGAAACGTTTTAACAAACTTCCTAATACATTGTTAACTCACATCTGTTGTTAATGTGGGTGAATGACCCTCTTTTTGTGGGTCCCTATTTGACAAAACAAGTATTATATTCATACGAGTCTGGCTCCCAGTTATTGAGATGAGGGGTTGCATCACTACCAGTGGAAGTTAAGTGATGAGGTTTAGTCTCATGCCTGGTCAGAGGCTTCTCTCAGCAGGTGACTAAAGCATTTTTAAAGCATTTTTGTGTGTGTGTTCAGAGGAGACGAGACCTGCTGTAAACACAGACAGGTGAGTGGGCTGCAAAGACAATGAGGAAGTCTCCGCACACAGGAAAACACAGATCAAAGCATGCTGCACGTCAACGGTCCGCCGTGTGTACACATCGCATGCAATTCTTCCACACAGCTCTGTATCTCTTTCTCTACCGCCGTGTCAAAGGATTTTAAGCCTTATTTAACCCATTCATGTCAGCTCACCTGTGTGTTGTAATAAAGGCGCCGTGTCAGATACGCTACAGTGTCAGTGTCAACATATTGACATGTAGTAACCTTTTCTCGTTCAGCTGCGGAAGTTTCACAGCTGTAAAACGGTATTTTTAGCTCTCTTGATGTTCAGCTTGAAAGGAGGGAACCTCCTCAAATTTGTCTTCATGTATCATACTCAAATCTCTGCAGCTTCAACCAAAGGTAGAGTCAGTTTGCTCGAAAATAGCTCCAAAGTGGGGGAGAGGGCCACCAAAAAAAGCCCTATTTCTTTCTCCCCACACAACCTTTATTTTGACAAGGCTGGGAGAATAGGGTATTTATATATGGGGCTGTGTGCTGTGGTTTCTCCACAATTACAGAGTGGCAGTGCTTAGACTGGGAGGCGTGCTGAAGGTTTATGGAGGGGGACATGAGGGGACCAGCCCTCCCGAGCCTCTTCAGCAATCTGACGTATAGACTCGAATGCCCCACACATTTGTACAGAAAACATGACTTTTACTGAAATACTTGTACAGTCGAGCGCGTAAGACAAACAAACAAACTGCACAGTCATCAGGAGAAAAAAAAGTATTTTATGCATTTAAAAAGTATGAGCAGAATGTTCCCAGGCTGAGCCAAACCTCCGCAGCCCCAAACCTTTACATTGCAATGAGGCTCAGTTTCAGTGTTTAGAAGGTGGTCAGTAATGTTTTGAGTGGTTCTGGCGTGGGCCGGAGCCTCTCTTTTGTAGATCTACTGTATTATGGTTGCGATATAAACAAGGATTTTCTACCAGAACGTCTTGCACAACCCTGCTGCGAGCCACGTAGAGGAGGACAGTGGGAGTTTGTGTTTGTTTGGTGGATGCTGTGTTGAATCTGGCGTCGGCCTCTGCAGGGGTGAGCAGAGGAGGGGGTGGGGGGGAGCGGGGTTTTGCGGTTTCTGCCGGGGGAGCCTGGAAGCCAGTCAGGGCGGTGGCTGAACCACCTTCCCTCCACAAGCCTACATCCACCCCACTCCCCGAGCGCACATGTGAACGCACATTTTCACAGAAGCACATATCTATATATCAAACTCACAGGCCTCTCAAGCTTCTCAGTGTAGTGGATCGAGGAAGCTGGCGTTCCAGGCAGGCAGCAAGAAATACAAGACAACCTTGTTTACAAGACGAATACATGACACAGTAGCTGCGCCAGAAAGACTGCTTCCACAGAAGTGTAAAATTAATTAAACGCCTCTTCAACAAACCAGATAGGTCGTTCTCTTCATGAGGATATAGACTTTTATTTTTCCTCATCACTGAACTTTATATGTTGCTTCAGACTTGCTAATGCCTGTCTATATGTCAGGCACCGGCTTTGAAATGTAATACTGTACATCTCCAGGGGAGCGAATGTTCTCAACAACAGGCGGCGAGCTTGTTGTATCTCTGCGCTTGAATGACAGATACCTGCAAATGGAAAACAAACAAGTGGAGCCGGCGCTGATAGATATACCTACAGTATTCTCAATGTTCTGACACAGCGGACGCTATATGCGTCAGCTGCATGATGATAGTACTTTTACATCCTGTTGGTTTTTTAATAACGCCAACCAACCTGATCATCTTAATCTCCTTGTTCTTCTCGTTTCCAGGCTCGCTCTTGTTTCCTCTTATGCCTGGATTTAGTACCATGGCAGCAAAAAATACTTGCATCAAATGAAGCATATCAATCACAAAAACCTGCGTTTTCCACCCACATTAAAGGATGTCAGGGTGTGTGAGTGGAGACAACAGTGCATTAAGGTGTATAAAAGGCATTGTTTGCATTCGTGGTTGGTAGTCTTAGGCTGCATTGTGATGTACACAGTGTGGTTTCAAGCATAACTGAGAATAAATGAGAATTTTGGTGACGTCGCGGGTACGGTGAAATGTTAAGATGCCGCTGGCTAAGCCTGTGAATGACTTACTGTAATATGAACTGACTGTAACCGTACCCACACGTCTGGCATAATGTTTTTAAGGAAATATGATTGTTGGATCAGTTTACGTCCTTAAAAGAGCACAACATTGTTTCAATGTCATTGTCCAGACAGCCATTACAATAGATTATTCAAAGTACAATACAGATGAACATTATTTATAGCATTCCCCCTTGCATTTGGTAATGTAGCATTGTTATTATAATCACAATACCACTCCATTTCAAGTAAAGTCCTGCATACAAAATTAAAAAAGTAAACGACCACTTTCAGTGTTATATTATTATGTTATATAGTTGGATTATTACTACTGATGCCTGAACACGTAAGCAGCATTTTAATGTTCCATGGGATTGAAATAGTGATCATTAATTTGTTGCAGGGTGGTTTAATCCATAAGAATGCATTGTGTTTTATGAAGTAGTCATAGTGAGTAATGAAAGCAGTTTTTACTTGGAAGAAGAGCCACCGCCTTATAAACGTTGGGTTGAGGGGGCGATGTCACACCTCAAGCTTGATCACCTTTAATTCACTCTCCTCTCAGAAGTTCCACAAAGTCTGGCAACCATTTTTTATTTTTTTAAATATTAGATGATGATGACGATGATATATTTTTTATTATTATATTATATTATTATGTTAAAAATAAAGAATTTTATATGTAGGTGTATATTTATATATATATATATATATATATACACACACACAAGATTTGTATTTTTTGTTTGTATTTTATATATGTATATATTTATTTATTTATTAGTTTTTTCATACTTTCATTTTTTTCTTATTTTATTTATT
This sequence comes from Sebastiscus albofasciatus, assembly GCA_916701655.1. Taxonomy (NCBI): domain Eukaryota; kingdom Metazoa; phylum Chordata; class Actinopteri; order Perciformes; family Sebastidae; genus Sebastiscus; species Sebastiscus albofasciatus. Next base: position 30,147 of record CAKAOI010026792.1, read on the forward strand.
TAATTTGGGTATTTTTTTTATAAGTATCTTTATGTGTGTATACATATTAGTTACCTATCCCCCCGTGAGCATAATAGTTATGTCTGAGTATACGTGTGAAGGTATGTAAGCATGTACCAGTATGCTAGATTTCCAGTGTTTGTCATGTTTTGTGTATGAATATTTGCTTAAAAGCGGGGGAAAAAATCCAATAGAAATATTATGTATATACTGTATATATATTACAGCCTACATATATAATGAGGTAGGCTTGTGAAATCATAATCTGCAAAATAACTAGTATTTATAGCAAATACATTTACAATATTGTTTCTCTGAAATCTAGTGGAGTAGAAGTGTGAAAAGCAGTATGAAATGGAAATAGGTCATACAAGTACCTCAAAATTATACTTAAGTACACAGTACTTGAGTAAATGGTTTTTACAGCTGATCACTAATATTTAGAAATATTCATATATCAGCATCTTCATCAGCAGCTACTGTGGTTCTACACGTTACAAACTCACAGGTTTGTCACCGGAGATATATACAGGGAAGTTTTATTTTCTCTGGTTCTTCCTCTTCTGTCGGCACTCAAGTGGCAGATCAAATAGGACATTCCCGTCACCTGTCAGAGGAATGTGCCGGCACTCCCATCCATCAGCGGCTCGACTAGAACAGGCATAACTGTGGCTCGCTGTAGGCCCCAAAAAGCCTCCTGGGCAGCAGCACTTTATCTGGTGGATCGGCTAGGGATGTGTGTGCGCGCGCGTGTGTGCGCGTGTGTGTTTGGTGTGCGTTTGGTGTGCGAGCACAGATCAACACGCAAGTTTCTGCGCTGTTTACGAGGCACCCACGCAGCCAGCGGTTCCGTCACGTGACCCGACATGTCCTGCCATGCTCAGCGGCCTATGTGATGTCTGCGGTTTAGACAGGGCGTTCCAGCGTGTACACCACCAACCTGGGAGAAAGAGGGGGGATTTGGCGTGTGTCAACAGGCATACCTGTAACCTGGGAGATGTGCCCCGCAGGCACCTAGTGATTTTCTCATGATTGTAATGGCCAGACGCAGACGACAGGGCTTGCAAAAGTAGACTCCTCAGCAGGACTGAGGTGGCTTAGCGTGGCGTCAGACACACACACCACTACATTCCACCGGGATGCTCTTTATGCAAAGGGAGGGGTGTTACACAGTGTGTGTGTGTGTGTGTGTACTCATACGCCTGTTTGTATGAGTCTATCACAATTACTGTTTGTGTTTGTGGCCACTGAGGGCCGGTGTCACGGCAGTGCTCAGGGAACAGAACGCAGGTCCAACCCTGAGAACCTGAGGAACCTGAGTAGACGTTAGGGGACTAACGGGAGTCTAAGGGCTTAGGCCTGGCCCGACACAAACACTTACCTACTGTGTCTGCTGTCTCCGTCACTGTGTACTGGAAAACAAGAGCTTTGGTGGAGACACTGGATCAGTGAGGGGGTACCCCTTCGCTGCTACCCAGGCCTGAGCTTTTTGTTACATATCTCGTGTTTGTTTTCGGTTTTGCTCATGTTGAAACGACACTGCATCGCTCACAATATTCCTCTTGTGTTATTTCCTCTCCCACGTCATCTTCCAGTCTTTTCCTCTGAAGTGCTTCCCAACTCTAAGCAGCAACAAGGTGGCCCTAAATGTGAGGAGAATGTGAGGTGTGCGAGGGGTGGGGGTGGCATTAATCTCTTTCTGTCAATTTTGAGACAAAAGAAGGGCCTTGTGATAAAAGATAAGCCTTGCGTGCGAATGCACGGGGGGTCTTTAAGTGACGGCTGGCATTGCATGACAAACAAAAGCAAATGAATGCCATCAGCTGTCATGAAGCACAAGATGAAACGCTTACTCATGACAGATGAAGAGAGTAACTCCTACTGTTGCACATCTAGTACCGCCACACCCTTAAGACTTTCTCTGTGATCTCAGTTGTCACTGATGCCTTTCATGAGCTACGGCGACAGCAAAGAGGTGCTAGCATATTTTCTTTGTACATCCTGGGGTGCATGTGCATGTGTGGGCATGTGTAAATATTCGCCTATTCTACCTGTATGCGTTATATCTGGTCAGTTAGCATATGGTAACGGCCCATGATAGCAGTCATTATGATGTAATTGGTCCACTTTCTCTTCTCGTTAATTTACATTAGCGCTGCATTTCCTTGCATATTGGCTCAGGCAAAAGCCTAACTGAGGCAAGCTGATATGATAATCAAGATAAGCCGGCTGTAGACCCTGAGGTGAGTCGTCATGGGGGAGTTGTGTAATAGTAATAGCAGGGTTCATCCAATGACCAGGGATAGTGAAGCAGGGGAATCTCTAATTGCCCCAATTATCAAGGGAAACCTGCATTCCAGCAGGTGGTAGCAAACAGTGATCTTCTGATAAGACGTGCCCTCAGCAACTCATTAGATTACGACACTGTATATAAACGGAGCTCAATTTCACCCCCCGTTCCTTTGCATGTGTAAAAAGTGAGTGGAATCATATTTTAGTTTATTTTAAAGTGGCTTTTTTAACAAGGGAGATAGGTTACAACCTTTGACAAACAAGGATTGCATTAACTGTCCAACAGGCACGACATTGTTTTGGGTGTGGTGATTTTGTTTGTTCTCCTTCCAAGTGATACTGTTGTCACCGTTTACAGAGAACCGGTCTGCATGCTAGATCATGACCAAGACGTTGACGCAATGTAATCAAATATTCACCTCCAATGAACCGTAACTTATCAAGGAAGTTCACGGCGCGCTTCAGACCATGTTTTGATTGGTTATCTTATTGTTGTGCTGCCAGTTTGTCATTCTATACGGACGCAACTATTTTTTTTAACTTATTAGTTGCAAAAAAAATTGAGCGCCAGTATGTGGTTAGTGCTGTGATCTTCGGAATGTTTTCATGCCTTATTTGAGATGGATTACATACAAACGTACGCAAAAAACCTCCGAAGCCAAAAGGTGCTAGAGTGCAGAAGTGAAGCGTCAAAGGATAATGTCGTGCTAAGCCCGGGCCATCTCGTGTCAAGAGGTTTGGATTAGTCACACTGCGAGGCGTACCATGTGTATTATTCATCAGCTGGCTCCCTTGTCACTTTAGGTAGGATTTATGGCTCTGATGTAGCTGGCAGGAGAGCGAAACGCAAATTAAGGAGATGGAGACAAAGTGTGGCCGGACCGCACTGACACCTACTTAACACCGCTGCCCTCCCCCTCCCCTGATTATCAGTGTAAAATCATCGTAGTAAATGAGAAGTATGTGAAGCTACAGTTCATCAGTCAGATGGAGTTAAAACCTGATATTAGTTACTGTCACTGCGGCAGGCATTAGTGGAGGCAGCGGGGAGACACGCTCTCTCGTGTTCAAGAAGTTACAAAGTAGTGTTAGGCCAGAGGTCTTAGAGGAACTAATGGACAGAGGTGAAGGGGTTTCTGAGTCGTCGTGAATTATTAAATGTGATCAGGTTTCCCGTGCTCTTGTACACATACAAATGCTCGTGGTGCGCACAGGATCAGGACCCTGGTTCCTCTTGCACAGTGGAAAGAAAACCTACACCTGTAATCCCTACAAGGTGTAGAAGAGCGGAGCATCAGACTGCTGAGACCTGAGCGCGTTTTGGGATGTTTGTTCCCACACGTGCAAAGACGTGTGTGTGTACGGGTAGTTCAATGGAGTGGTTACAAATGTATTATGTATACTATCTATGTTCATTAAAGCTGCAGTGGGTAGAAATGGAGAAAATATGATTAAAAAAAAGTTATTTTAATAAAACAGTATAAGACAGTAGTGCATGAGAAAAATCATGTGCCTCTGTGTCCTCTGGTGTCCTTTGGTGCTCCTAATGGCATCTGCAAGATTTAACAGACCGGAGGAAAACAACCAATCAGAGCTGAGCTAGAGCCTTGCCGTTTCTGAGCAGCTGTCAATCACTCTCAAACTCTGATCAAACGGTCAAACTAAGCAGCACTGATCAAATATGAATCAATATTGTATACTGTAATGACTATTTCTCTCCTCAAATGTTCTCAGAATCATCTTGTAGTGTTCTGTTTCGCTGTAAAATGAGAACGTTTGTGACCCGGCAGCCATCAGTTGAGGAAATGCCAAGCATCGCTCACCAACCGCAGCACAGCCAACAGGAACGCTCTCTCTCTGAAATGACCTGTGATTGGCCAAAGTCTCCCGTCACAGACTAGATTTTTTAAAGTCTGAAAACAGAGCCATGAGGAGGTGCAGAAGTCTAGTTTTCTCTCAGAACACTTGAATTACAATACGTTGAAAGGTTATTATGGAACTTTTGCCCAATGATGCCAAAAATATACTGCATACTGCAGGTTTAACTATTCAAGGTCAATGCCTAACCTTAACTATTCATGGTCAATGTCTAACCTTAACTATTCGAGGTCAATGTCTAATTTTAACTATTCGAGGTCAATGCCTAACCTTAACTATTCATGGTCAATGTCTAACCATATCTATTCGAGGTCAATGTCTAATTTTAACTATTAGAGGTCAATGCCTTACCTTAACTATTAACCACTTTAAGATGATAGAAAAATTGTTAATAATTGCCTATCATCATGGCAAAATGTGGTCCCAGAGACATCTACTGTACTGGGAACTACCACAGAGGCGGTTTTGAGTATTCTGCCAAATGTTTATATTACTGTCTGTCTGTTTGTGGACAGAATTAATCAACGCGATAGCATTACAATCGTGCTAGATGCGGTCACGATACAGGTGTGTGGTTGAGATCAAAATGGAGGCCGAGTTTGAAGACGGGTGTGGTTTCGAACAAGGGCGCCGGAAGTAGGTGGGTAGGAAGTGGAGAAGGGACCCCCAACTTAACACCTCTGGCCCGATTTCGCATCACGGCCGGTGTGATCCCATCGCAAGATGGTCTTTAGTTTAGGGTCATATTTCTGCTGACTTGACAAATGTTAGTCCAATATTCACTCTCCTTTTAGTTCTGTTTTGCACAAACTCCTGAGAAAAACTATCTGGCTCTTTAGCAGCTAAATGCTCCACTATGATCTCAAGCTATTTGCAAAATTTGTATATCTGCCATTAGTGTACAGTGTTTTTTTTTTTTACTGAAAACATCCTGCTTTGGACAGAAACAGAAAGAGTGAACCAACAGTGAAGTTACGAGCCGGACTACAATGAGAAAAAACAACATTATAAAGCTCTGTGGGGAACTGCAGAGTTAGGTGGAAATTCATCTCTACAAGTGACACGTTTCACATCACACACTGTCAGTTGATCCATCGTCGTCATAGGAATGTTGATCATAGCAGCTTTAATTAAGCTGTTTTCAGGGTGAGGTTTAGTTTATGTACTATACTGTATATGATATACTCCCAAGTGCTGTATTCAATAACAAAAAAAAACATTCAATGATGTGTATAAATGTTAATGTGTTTGTGCATCGGCATGTTTATATGAAGGTTGAATTTCAGACCCCCTTCTCAGCTAAATGGGGAAAAGCAGCAGCTTTACTGCCGTCCACTTTTGAATTATTCAACCACCTTTACCTACAGTATTTCCGATCTCAGGAGATGTGATGGGCCCCCTCGGCTCCTGTTTCCTCCCCATCACTAATTACATCAACAGTTCGACGGCCCGCCTGTCTCCTCGGGACAACCACTAATGAAGCGTCCTCAATTAGCATAATAGCAGAAAACAAAGAACTAAAACACTTTGTTAATGCCTTCACAAATGACTCTCAGCTCTAACCTAGTTAACTTGTCTGACTGGGGAAAATTGTTGCTGAGGTAACTTCTATTATTATACTTTCTGTTTTGGAGTAACACATCAAGTTGTTGTCGTGTTGCCATTGTGATTTAATTATTGACTGCTTTTGTATAACCATGAGGTTGGGCATACTTGTTGTCCTGCTCTACCACTTTCTGATGCCAGTGCCGGTGATGGTCTGCTTTTATCACAGTTGGCACAGAGGCACCACCCTGCTTCTGTACCAAGACATTCATTTAAAAGCTATGCAGGAACAAGAGACCGGTTTACTTCCAAACGCCTACCTTGTTTTTGACATTTATGATAAAAGAAAACAACCGCCTGATGACCAGGGGAGAAAACCAGAGCTTCAATAGAGAGCGAGCACACTCTGAACCGTAAATCGCATGTTCAGACAATCAGAGGTGTCCACTGCAGACTTTTCTGACTATGTCAAGCGCTTGTCTTTGTTAGCTCATGGTGTACGGAGGGTGAAGGGGTGGTGAGGGGGTTCTGGGCATACTCGCTTCAGGGTGCAATGGAAAATCCCATCCTGTCCTATGTATTTCCCTCTTAGTGAGGTCATGTTGTCTACCTAACCACGGGCCTCGGACCGAAGCCTGATGACTGAGTGATGAGTGATGTTATTTGGCCGGGTGCGACCACTGGGTGGCAGTGTTGAGCCAGAAAGACGGAGGAGGGAAGAGATGAGTGGAGGACTGGATTCTGGTTTAATGCACATATAAGTACAGTATCTGGATTAACATGCAAAACATAAACAAGCAGGATATGAAAGCTACAGAGTGTGTTTAATGCAAATTTGTGACCATCACCTACCTGTCAGTTTCAGGTGTAAAGGCAGTCAGTATACATGGCGCCCCACACACCCCAACTTTTTTTTGACTGAGTGACCCCATTGTTCCCCCCTGCGAGTGACTGAGAGCATTGTGCGTCGCCGCTGAATCCGAGGGGACTTACCTGTCACCAGCTATGGCCCAAAGGACAAGCCCCTGTCTCTGCTTTGTTATGGCGGTGACAGGGGGACAAGGGGATACTTCCAAGGGAACCTTGTTTCAGTGATCAGATGATGATGAAGTGACCTGGTCTGGATTCACAAGTGTCGATTGCGGCTGTCAGCGCTTGTTTGATGGGTGGCTGTCCCTCAGAGGGGGCCAGGGAATTGATTATTAGAAAAGAAGAGAGACAGAGCGTGTGTGTACGAAGATTTATTTATTTTGGATAGACCACCTGTACTGTGAGCGTGAATGTGTTTTTAAAATGCTCAAAAACTATGTTCCGTATGTCCACGTCTTCATCTGTCTCCAGTCCTGACCCTTGAACACCCTCTGTAAACCTCTCTGTCTCAGTCGTTCTGGAGTGGAGACATGCCCAGCTCTCCTTAATGGCCCTTTGTTCAACCTGCAGGCTCACAGGTCAGAGGTCAACTGCACCTGAGGCCGATTCCCACAAACAAAAGCTCTGTGTTTACTGGCACCAGGCCACCACTTCCCTGTCTCCTGCAGGGGGGGTGGGGAGGACATACAGAAACACATATAGGACAACGTGATGGAGTGGCTACAGCAAGATAGTGTAAAAGGACTGGTTATATTAACTTTTCCTGTCCATATGCCCATGCATTTGTGTGTTTTGTTAATATCATGACATAAAAAAAAACTTTATTCCTGTAATTTACAAACAAGTATTTGAAGTAATTACAGTAGTTCAGCTTTCTGGGATATTAAGTTCGGGATGAAAAACACCAAGTACAAGCAAAAACTGGAGATTTTTCCATATTAGCAACGTGCTCACAGGAAATTTGTTATTATTTTTTTTTTTTTGGCTCAACCAGGGTGGTATGTTGCAGTAAAGAAAGTGAAACCATGTCCAAAACCTCACCATAACCTCAACCACCCAAACTCAAATTTAATCAAACTTCAACCCCCGAGATCTAAATTAAAACTGAAGAGGCGTGGCAGGATTTTGAAAACTAATTTGAAAGATACAAATTATCTTTTTACCACAATTTTTTTAAAGAAGAAATGGTACACTGAGAACGAAACCGTCCGAGAAATGATCCCGAGCGATCTCGTTAACATCTGTGACTGTCAAACCGATCAACAGCGATGGTTAGGTCGGTATCAATACTTCAATTCATGCTTCCAACACAAATATTACGTAGTGCTCTCTAACCCTGAGCATGGAAATAGACCAGGAAGCAAAAGCCTCAACAATTCCCTGTACTTCCTGCATCGGAGACGGCCATTCCCAGCTCCTCTGGCACCGAATCAAGGACAGCAGATGGGAATCTTTAAGCTGCCACACATCCGCCCACGGACGGGAGCATAAGGGGGCCGCGCTGACCAGATTGAACCCTGAGATGAAATAAAAGAAACTGTTGGGTGCTGCGTGGGGACGTGGGGGAGGGGGTACTACCTGTCAGGACATGAGTAGAACAGGTGAACCCCCTTCCCCAAGGCCCTGCTCTCATTTGCTTGCACACACACACACGGGCCATCCCCCTCCACCTGTCACTCTGTCACTTGGACTGGGAACCAGCAGGGTGCCTCCCTCCATCTATCCCTCCACCCTTTTTCACCCACTCCTCTTTCCGTCCCTTCCCATTAGCTCGGGGCTACCTGTACTGTACCTCTTTCTTTGCCTCCCTTTTAACTTCTCTGCATTAAGCTGTTTCGCCTGTTTTAGGTTGTTTTCAGTGTAGTTGTGTAAAGTAGGGCTGCTCGATCATGGCCGAAATGATAATCACGATTATTTTTGATCAATATTGAGATCCCGATTATTTATCAAGATTATTCATTGATTTTAGCGACAACATATCTACTGCACTTTCAAATTAAAATAAACAGAGCACTGCAGCTTTCACTTCCGTGCTGTGCTACATTCCTGCTAATGTACAAATTAGGGCTGCACGATGTTGGAAAATTGCCATTGCTATTCTTTTTTCTGCAACATGAAAAAATACAGGAATATTCACCCTATCCTTTTGCTAGCTACATTTTAAATGCATTAATCTGGTGCACTTTGAGAGCAAAATTGGCTACATTAATTAAACAATTTTATTCTCTCAATTACATCATAAACCCATTCGTTGTATAGATAATATCTATCCCCAAAAGTGAAGCCAAAACATCTCGATCGCCGGCTAGGGGCTGGCTGGTAGTTTTGGAAGCGCTTGATTTGATATGCAGCAGAGTTTTCTATGAGCAGAATATGCATTTTAAATGTTAATATCACAGGCGATCATGTTCATTTAATTGTGGAAAGCCAAAATTGTGATCGCGATTAATATTCGATTAATTGTGCAGCCCTTATCTAAGTTTTGATCATATTAAAAATCTAGACATTTTAATGTGAAAAGCTGGACACTTTGCTCACTTTTTATCAGATGATATTCATTTTCGTTTTCAAACGGATAAAAACAATGCTGTAGTCATTCAAATAGACGTCATGCTCATGAAATTCTTAAGATTTGTTATACAAAAGTTGCATCCGCTCATTGTGCTCAGTGAGCATTGCATTCTGCTTTTTGCAGCAACACCAGTGGTTTGCTCGGAGCGAATGGGAGAACTGTGTAGTTGGCGTGAGCAGCGACATCTGCCACGTTTGGGACAAATAAAAGAAACACAAACAACATTAACAGAAAATCCGAGAAAAAAAAAACACCGCAGTTCTGCCCACACTCTTTGAAACACCACAACTACTGCACCGAAGATGGGACTAAAATGTGGCATTGATTAAATTATTGAAGACTTTTTGGTTTTTGCCATTATAGTCAACGCAAAGGCTTGTGGATCACAACAAAGATCTGCATGCTAGCGACATGTCTCTGGGGATGTCGGTCAGTCCACCACTTCAACAAGTATTGGATGGATTGGCCGTGAAATCTGGTGCAGACATTCATGCCCCCCCTCAGGATGAATTGTAATAACTTTAGGGATCACTTTCAATCTAGTGCCATCACATTTCAATTTGTCCACCGCTTCGGTTTATGACCAAATGCCTGCGAAACGGATAACATTCCCGTCAACCTCATGTGTTTACACTAATTAGCACATGTTAGCATGCTAACATGCTAAACTAGGTCAACATGGTCAACCATATGTGGTCAACATTATGTCTGCTTAACATCAACATGTTGTCATTGTGAGCATGTTAGCATGCCGATGTTAACATTTAGCTCAAAGCACCGCTGTGCCTAAGTACAACCTCACAGAGCCGCTAGCATGGCTGTAGGCTTTTTACCTCCATCGTCATCATCCACTGCATCTCTGCGGTTGCAAGAAATCCTTTAACTTCTGTAAATGTATTCATTCCTTTCTTTTAAAGGTGCTTTTTGTGTATACTTAGGCATGTTAGCATGCCCCACTGGCTAGCTCACCCCCGGCGCTCTGCACCGCCCTCATATGACGCTTACAGCTGATAATGTCATCCCGACCGATGGCGTTGTTTGCGGAAGCATAGTGCCCGCCCTCCGGTTCCCCCTCAGGTTTACACTGTTAGCTCTGTCAGTATTGTTGTTGTTGTTGTTGTTGTTGTTTTCACGTTTAGCGCTGTTAACAACGTTAGCTACGAGCCGCCGGCTCAGCTGTCGTCATGTTGAGAGCCGTGCGGAAGCAATAGAAATGCTCCCAATCTCGTATTTAGCACCTTTAAAAAAAAAAGATCTGTTTGAATGTTGTACTTTGTTACTTGATTACTTTTCTTTGCATGCGAGCAAGGGATTCACCGATATGACTTTTTCAGTCCCGATAGCGATACCTGGGCTTTGGGTAATCGACCGATACCGATTACCGTTCTGATACCAGTGTTTAATCAATAAGCTGTAGGCCTATGCCTCACTGTGTGGAAGTGACTGGGATCATTCTTTTATGTGTAAGAAAACATCAGGCTTGACTTAAACATTGCTTTCCTAACTATGTAAAACTAAATATAACTAATAAATACATAGATACAAATTTTGTGAATTTAAATGTATTATTAAAATAATAAATCATACACCAGCAACTTGGTAAAAAAAAAACTTTATTAACTAAATTAACAGGAATTTCAATTCAGGTGTAAACCTTTTTAATGCAGCAACAAATTGATCGAAACTTAAACGGGAATTAAAATCCCAGTATATAATGTATATAGTATATAAACATAGAATTAAATTGAATAGATCGGCCCCATTGTCACCGATATTCGATCCAGCTATTTGAGTCGGTATCGGTGCATCCCTAATGTGAGCTGATCAAACTTGAGTCAGATATGGCACTGTTTTTGTTATGGCACTGTTTTTGTTTAGTTAGATAGTTGGTTTTGCTAGACTGATACCTGCTTTATATCAATTTCATTGTAATTATTATCATTAAATTTATTGCTTTTATACATTGTTACAACAGAACGTTTACAGTATTAGAAAGTCTGGCTGGTATGAAATTTCCTAAATTCAAGGAAATTGAAATCCCTTCCCTGTACAAAAAGTCTTCATGGTGCCGTCCTTTCAGTTAACACTTAACCCCCCAGCTGCTTCAACAATGCATGCTCTGCAGCCAATAGTAGATGACTGTGGTTATACAGGGCTGCCTCCTAGGTATGAATTTGTGTATCTATGTCCGCGTGCAACAGCTACGAAAGAGCAGGGGTGCTTGGTTAAGTTTCACTAAATAAATACTAGTGGTTAAGATAATAAATAATGCTTTGGTGTATGGATGACAAGCAGTGAGTCAACCTGCACAGCATGGCCTGACTCACCTCAGCGGCACCAAGTCGCAGACAGCTGCTGAAACCTGTTGTGATGAGTAGGGAGACAGAGACACTGCTGCACGCAAAGTGTGCTCATTGTAAACAATTGAAGCTTGACTTGCAAATATAGTGTGCAGAATTTCTCATCCCACAAATCTAAGTAGGATACACTCTCATTTGGCATGGTGGCTCAAAAGCTTTGTGGGAACTGCATGTTAACGTTATGATAATGCCCGTGTGTGTGTGTGTGTGTGTGTGTGTGCGCGCCGAGCAGCTACCTGAGGGGCTTGCTGTTTTACATGGCCTTTTAAAAGTTTCTGTGGGATTAAAAGAGGTTAGACGCACACAACACGCTGCTATTTCCCCTAGGCGGGAGAGGAACCTTTTCACTCTCTGCTCACACTCCACACTAGTCACGCAAGCCCCGTCAGAGATTGCAGCACACAGTCACAGGAAAACACACAGACGAAAAGCTTCCAAAAATGAGTCAGACGGGCAACTCAGGACGATAAATTCACATGTCGTGTAAGGCTGTGTTTGCGGTTCATCTCGTTATTTATGCATCCTTTGCGGCTCTGATTTTTGTTTTGTTTTTGTATTTGCAAGTACTTCTGTTGTTTTAAGCTCAGAGGAAATGTGAAAACTCTGTGGCATTAATAGGGAAGTTTGTATTTGCATTACAGAAACAAACCACGCTGTATTGGAACGATGTTCAGTTGGCAGGGCTACTGGAATAAACAAAGTAACAATAGCCCTTCACTACTGTGAGTCTACTTTGGTTATTTAATGGAGTGTGTGTGTGTGTGTGAGCGTGCTGCATAGTTTCAGTGAGTGTGTGAGAGAGACGGAGGGCCTATTCAAGCAGGATGCATGCTTCAGAACAGGCTGCAGGGCATCGCTGAATGACTGATAGGAGAGACCTTTAAGACAAAGCTCCCGAGTCCTGCCATACACACACATGTATGCGGACACCACACGCTGCTCTACACACCCAATCCAAAATGAATAGAAGCAAAAATCTCCGCAAATCCTTCCCCCGCCTGTCTCCTCATCTTGTGATGACAATTTTTTTTTTTTTTCTTTCAAAGCGGTTCATGACACACGCAATCTACTGAAGCGTCTATAATTCAAGCTGATCACTCGGAGACAAAAGATTTCATGCTTTGTCTTTCGTCGATGCATCCACCCACTGGCACGCGGCTACCAACCAAGTGGCAACTGCCACAGCAGGCGACGGGTGCTTTTCAACCTGTCATAGACTTTTGTCTATGTGTGTGTGTGTGTATTTTCTATATGCACGGTACTATAGCCAGACATGGAGCAGGGCTTTAGGTGGAGGTCAGGCACTGTCTTATTTTCAGTCCCAATGTCCTTGGTTGCGGATCTAAATTTCAGTTGCCAGGTGTGTGGGGTTTTAGACCCTCTGAATTCCAGAGCTGTGTAAATGCTCTCAGATGCTCGGGGGGTTAAAATGTGCAGGGGTTAGGTAGGTGTGTTGCACCCGGGGTGGTGCGGGAAGGAGAGAGCGAGACGGGGATAAAGAGTCAGAGAAACGGAAAGCAAAAAGCCAGACAAGCAGTCTGTACGTGAGAGGACTTCTGAGTCTCTCCTCGTGTGATCAGTGGCATTGAGGGTTGGAGACTTTTGTAGCACTGGCAGGGATTTTGAATTATACTGGCCACAAAATGTCACCGCCACTCAAACCACATGGTGTGGTAGATGCACATTAGGGCCTCGAGCATGGCAGCTTTACTGTAACTCTTTATGCTCGCTGTTACTGGAAGTCCCACACGATGTGTCCAACACTATTCCATGTCAGAAGACAATTAGGCAGCTCTGAACTTTAATATATTTGTTCACGGTGGTCAGACCGTTCATTGCATCATAATTCAAAAGCGCCAGAGAGAGCGCGATTTCACGCCTCTCCCTTTCTCTGTTTAGAGAATGCAACATGGCCTGCCGGACCGGCGCTGCGACGCGGAGCTGCTTAGTTCATATACAGTGTGCAGGAAGTGATTAACAGTAAAAAAATCAAAGGCGGTGGACAGGATAAACATTCTTCCCCGGGACCCTACTCCTCCGGGGTATACAGCACCACTTCCTCTTTTTACAGACCCGACTGCTGCCTCCACCGCCGCAGCACAGCGCACACATTGTCACCACATGAGGCACTGACCCACAATTCAGACTCTGTGTGTGTGTGACAGACAGAGAGAGAGATGTAGAGATAGAGGGGGAGGGGGGAAAGGGGGGCGAAGGCGATGTGTTTATGGCTCTTGAGAGCTGAGGTAACATCCCAAGCTGCACTTAGTTTGAAAATTATTATGTTGTTCAGTCGCACCGATCGGGCCCCGCTTATGCTAATTTCCCACATGATGCTCTCGCTGGCGCACAGCTGTTGCGCTGCCATTGGGAGTTGATTATGTGACCCGACCAGCTGCGGGTGTTGCAGAGGAGAGTAAAGGCAGGAAGCCCTCTCTGATGTCAGCAGCGCTGGATCTGTGATGCAAATTTGAACCGAAGCTGTAACTATGCAGAGCATTTTTTGATGCATGTGTGCAATGAGGAAGAACCAGAAGGGATAATAAAGGGTATGCGTGTGTTTAAACATTATATATATTAAATACCAGACGTCTCCTTAAATTAAATTTGCATACAACCTTTTGTGTAGACTTTTGTGCATAACCGAGGCACCAGTTTAACCTAAATACCTGTGTGTCAACCATACAGGAATTAAAATGTCTATAAGGATGCTGTCACTCAGTGCTGGGCGTGGCACAATGCACACAACATACATTATATAACTGCTCCACTTATGAATCCAGTTTTAACCTTTTTATCCGTGTTTACATCAATATCAAGGCTCTCCTTGTTGAATCCGGGACTATCTTTGCCCCCCCCCGCCAACCTGAGGTGAAACATAACCTCTTCTTGGGCTCAATGGATGGCAGATCACAGGCCCTTGAGATCTAAAAGAGACAATTATCCTCAATTGAAGGCTGACAGGAAGAACAAACGCTTCATAAGTGGTGCAGGGGTCTTTCTTCTCCTGGGGGTGGGGTGGGGGGGTTAATCCACTGACAGGGGGCCATAGGAATGACCAGGTCACCATGCACGTAGCCAGGTGAAGGACCCCACAACCCGTTCTCTGAATAACAGGCTGAGTGATCATAGGTCTGTGCATGTGGAAAATCATCCCATTACACGAGGTCCAGCTCTCCCTACAGTGTGGCCCAGACTTAGACTAAAAATACAGCGTTTGACCTTGTTGTTCCTTTGAAGCTCTCGTCTCAGGGACAATGTCTTTGTGTTGGGTTCGACGATGGCTCCAGCAGCCTTTGCTGCGGTAGGCACCGAGCGCCGCGTCCAAATGTGGGTTTAAAAATAGCGAGGCCTCTGGATGTGTGGCTTGCTCTCGCTGTTTCTCTTGGCAGATTTGAGGTCAGAACATATTGCCCATAATCCGCTTCATATGCAAAGCTACATGTTATGATTCCATGTCTTGTTGCAGCCTGCCAGTTATTCTCATAGTCAATCAAATCTGAGAACACGCTGATGATGGAGCGATATTGACATAAGGAAATAAATTGTTGCGCTGCAGTCCCTGACGTAACAAACAAGACATTTTCCTCCACATCTCTTCCAGAGCTTTGCTTTTCATTCACATATTGGTTACAAATGAGCCTCATTTGGAATGATAGCCAGAAAAATGCACATATGGCTTCCAGTGAGAGACCCACATTTGGCCTCTCTGCCTGCCATTAAAAAACATTTAATCTGATAGAATCATTTGTCTTTGCGTCCGAGGCCAGGCGAGTCCAAGGGCAGCTTCCAGCGTACGATTGGTCGAGAGGATCATTGACATCACAAGAGGTGAAAGGTCAGTCTGGGACAACCTTGCAGGTTCTTTGGTGCCAAGTTCTGTTTGAGAGTTGCCAGGTGTGAAAAGCTTTTCTTGTTGTTCTTGCGCTGATGTGAACATCTGCGCCGGCCCACTAGCCAGTGCAGAGGAACCGATTCATGCTGAAGCTTAGAGAAAACACACTTATGGGTGGAGAGGGGGAATGGGAATTAAACATCTCTGTGCTATGCGTCAAGGGTTTTACAACATAATATCTGAAACATTTCTGATATGATCAAATCTTCCTTCATGGAGAGCTACTAAAATGTTTAAAGAAATGTTTTTAGAAGCATTTAGTTGTGTTTGTGTGGAGTTAGACAGCCAACCTAGCAGACTAATGCTAATGTTGCTAGCATAATGTTTTGTTATTTGAGGTATCGTGTGTTATTTAAAACAAATCACAAATTAACAAGCTAACATTAGAGGTGTACTACAAACATAGACCGTATAAAAGAAGTGGACGTAGTCACCGTAACATCACTCATTGGTTTATGGACTGCTATTTTGAAGCCTAGAGTTTGGCATTTTGGCCGTTGCCATCTTGGTTTTTTGCAACCAGAAGTGACAGGATATGGTGGAGCTAAGTACAACCGAACGCTGAATGAGACATTTTTAGGCGACCCAAAGGTTAAAATTAACTTTCATGAACTGAAAACACACTGTGCAAGGGTTAAAGTTTTAAGACAAAGACATGGACTACTCCCAGACCTTGCCAACGCTGTGGTAGGGACCTGTCAATCACAAGGTAGCCACGCCCTAAAGGATCTCCTGCTTTATGGTCTGTTTTACTCTAAATGGGACCATAATTTACTAAATGAACATCATGCTGTATTGAAGAAGACTTGAAACTAGCGATTGAGACCATAAACTCATGTTTACAATGTTTACTGAGGTAATAAATCAAGTGAGAAGTAGGCTCATTTTCTCATAGACTTCTATACAATCAGACTTCTTTTTGCAACCAGAGGAGTCGCCTCCTGCTGGCTATTAGAAAGACTGCAAGTTTAAGGCACTTCTGCATTGGCTTCACTTTTAAGACCCGGAGTTTACCGCCTGGGGCACAACATACCTCGCTAACCCACTAGTCTCACTTCATAGTACACCCCTCTGCCAGCTACTAGGAGTAAATACTCAGTAAAGAGCTAATCACTGTGTGAGAATTAGTTTGTGTGGTGCAACCCGTTTTATTTTAGTGATTTATAAAGTTCTACTTAGTAAACACTTGTGCTAAGTTTGAACTTACAAAACAGCTGGTGCATTTGTTGCATCTCAGGTCCAAAACACAGCAAGCATTTAGACTCCTCCTATGATATAAATAGACAGTATTTACTCACACATCTAGTTTACCCTACAATAGCCTACCTCTGCGCCTGACCCCTAACATAAACACAACATGGCTCCTTTCCCCAGTGGCCCAGAGGGGTGCAGGTGGTCCACATGGACACCTCCTATATGGGCTCTGACCCGGGGTTCAAAGGTCAGACCCCTCAAATGATGCCCTTCCTTGCCGCCCATAATTGCCCTGTTTATTTTTAGTCCACACCGGGCCGTGTTGAGCTATTAAAAGAAACACGAACATGAGGCCGTCTGCTAATTACCGTTGGGCCGGCAGACCCTCACTTTCCCTGATTGCTACCATATGCTAGCCCACTCAGAGAGGAGAGTCTCATCTGTCACCTTCACTGTCTCTCTGTGGCGTTGCTGTTTATGTAGCACTGCAGGATGGCACTTTCGTTTTGTGGAAAAACTATGATTAAAAAAAACCCCAAGCTTTAATATAGGTACGATATAGCCACTATCTGCAGGATAGATTTGTCTGTAATGGAACTGAATCTGATCTCTATCACTGCCTTTCAGTTCATGTAATGTGTCACACTGTTTCCCAAAGTCACACTGGAGATGCTCACAAGAAGACACCGGATACACAAAACTATCAGCAGATAGTTATCACAGAGACATTGCTGGCAAGTATCAGTAGATCTGGTTTGAGCATTTAAGGAAGCAGTAAGTAATTGGGTCGATTTAGACCTATTTGTGGTCGGAGGGAGGTTGAAATAAAACAGCAGAGGCGGCCATCTTACCGGAGTTGTGAAGTTTACAAAGGTTTGATTGCAGTAGGAAGCCGGTTGTGTGGATTAGCAGATGGGCCGGGACAAAGAGAGTCCATGCTCCTGTTTAGTCTTAGAGACTGTTAGGGGTGCTGCAGACATTCGATATGATGATTAGAGATCTGTTATTGAACTGAAAAACGATTAGATTTCATATTAACCTAAAATTCTGAATGAGAAACCGGGATCATTTATTTAAATTCAAATTAATAATATTAATATTAACTACTAATATGGATTACTTTTAACACTGCTGTATTGAATGTTGGACTTATTTGTAATTTTTCTTTCTTTCTACATGTTGGTAAAGACCTTTTAACTTACGAGAAATCCTGCTCTACAACAGCTCTTTCATTTCTACATTTTCTGTTTTGTAGCTACTTGTTTCCCGCTGCTCTCTCGTCCCTCAATGCCCGCTTATGTTGCCGGTAACACGTGTGTCAGCGGTTGAAGCCGGAGCTGTCATGAAGGTGTCTGGATAATGTCAGACAGCGCAGGCCCACCCGTCTCGCTCTGCCCTGATGGATTGGGTTTCCGCCGCACCTAGATGCACACAAACCTGCAGAACTTCCTGCAGAAATGAATCATTGAGTGGGGGGGGGCATAGATATTCGCAGGAGAGCAATGCATTATGCTACTTAGACCTGTTAGGCAGCTATGATGTGATGTTGTGTTTCCTGAGCAAATAAATGACTCTGGAAATGCCAAAGCGAGCCCAAAGACATATCTGTTCATGGTCAATATCCAAAAGGAAAGCCTTAACGTGACGATGACTTGGATCTGGCAAGTTTAAGAAATATTGATTATGACGGGCAATTCATTTGCACTGTGGAAATGCTAATTAGTTTGGCCAGTAATTCTAGTATCATTATTTGTTGTTTAAAACATGTAAAAAAAACGATACTGTTGTTGTTGAACCTGATGATAATCTGTTTTGTTGGTCTTGAAATCTAAATCTTTGGCTGTAGTGTAGTAGGAAATAGGATGGGAATACTTCAATTAACACTGTTATTTGATGCTTTTATTCTTTAGACAAATTGTAAATAAACATGCCCTTATACTAGGCAACCTTAGGCCACAATTGGCACGCAGTAGCTCAACCAATGGAAAACTCGCAATAAGTGTGCAAGAGAGTTTTTCGAAACATTTTGAAGTGCCCTCCCATCACAACCATCGGCGGTTGCGCGGCCTGTTATGTACGGTAGTTTGATTGATTTTTATTCCCACCCGCATTCCGTAAAAGACCCGCCCTACTCTGCCTCTGATTGGCTCGTACTTGTTACCGTCTTCGCAGACTTTCTTAAATGTATTGCCGATGATCAAGATTGGTGGAAGGTTGGTAGGGTTAATGATTTCAACTCGGATTCGGATGATTTCGTAAGGATGGCAGCTTTCTTGTGTAGCTCTCATATAGAATTACAATGTCCTGAATATGGGATAAAATGTTTTTTTTTTTAATTATGCACGTTGCTTTTATGGATGGAATAATATTACAGATCTGTTGGAGATTTACATTTTGATGTGGTTTCATAATTAAACTTAATGCTAACCTCAATGTTGATCATACTTGCCAACCATCCCGATTTTCCCGGCAGACTCCCGTTTTTCATTGCCCTCTCCCGGTTTCCTCCCGGGGTCACATCTCTCCCGTATTTCTCCCGATTTGTGGCAAATTTTCACACCTTTTTTCCTTTTCGTTATCTTAGCCTGTTTCTGGAACTGAAGAGTGTGTATAATCTCTACTGTTTCCATGACAATAAAGCTAAACCAACTGTCGTTTCCCAGCGGAAGAGAGCAGTCTATGCTCGCGACACACCGCAGTTTGAGCTCATGTTGCGCTCGCCACACCGTGCAGCGCCCAATGTTGGGCTTTGCCGTTGTGGCGTGGCACAAGCCATTGGAAATTATAGGTTTCAGAGCAGTGGTGGTGTTGTCTCTGTTTTGAAATACTCCCCTTTTTTAATGTCTCAGGTTGGCAAGTATGATGTTGATATGACACACTGATTAACAAGAAAATGTTAAAATGGCACTTGCAGACCCCTGCTCTAATGTAGGTTACATTAACTGATTCCTCTCTTCTTCTACACAGTAAATTAGAGACAGTAAAAGTATGTTTTAGTTGTAATTACTTTTTTAATAGGATGTACACTATTTACATAAATAAGAATTTTCCCCGTTTACACTTCCTGTATAAAGAGACCAAAGTAACACTTTGACAATTAGAAACAATGTGTTTTAATTAATAGTTTACATTCAAAGATATGCGCCCTCTCAGTGTATGTGCCCTCTCAAAGTAGTGCTATAATGTTGGAAGATACAGGGACTGTGGTAAATGCAAATGCAGATCCCACTGTTCTGATTGCATAAAAAAAGTTATTTTTATTTCTATGACACTTTTCTTAAAATTAGATTTTTAAAAATCGTAATATATCGCCTCGCTTACAGTATAGCACAATATATTGAATCATAACCCCTGTATCATGATATGTATCGCCTCGCCATATTCTTGCCAATACACAGCCCTAATATACGCAACTGGTAAATGTCATTAGATCCATCTCAGTTACTGAAGTGATTTAAAACTTGATTTAAAACAAAAAGTATTTTGTTTACAAGCTGTGTTCATGATTACCTGTTTCCTGACAGTTTAAGGTGGCTGCTAGATAGGAAGCTTGAGGCTATTATTACCCTTTTGCACCTCTGTTAATCCCCAGGCACTGCCACCACCCAAAGCCAGCCAGCGCAGAAGAAACAGAAGCCTGTTTCCCTTAAAGTCATATATCTTTCCTTTTTATATTTGTGCATGTTGCAACATAAAGGGTCTGTGTAAGTTTGTCACACTGATTTGAGAAAAACCTATATGTGTTGAAGCTGATAGCAATTAGATATAATAGGACACGAGGAAAAATGTGATATAAAGAAACTAAAGAGCAAAGATTTGATAACCTGGAGACTGATGATCGTGTTGTGGCAGCATCTGGTAACACTTTGTAATAATGGCTGCTAACCCGGGTTATCATGACCGCACGATGTGGATTACTCTTTTATCTCAGCGTTGGAATCTCAAACTTTCTGCTTTTTGAAAGCCTTAATTGTGGAAAACTCAGTGTTTTTTCTTTTTGGTTTGGCCTGCTGAGGTAGACATCCAGCTGTTACAGTGATGTTAATATCTGGAGTGCGTCAGGAGCTTTTCTCTGCCACTATTGCTGTTGTTTGTCTTTTCCACCCCTGTGTAACATGGTGTGACTTTTTATGGTTGATGTAATCCGTAAATGTGCCGTGCAGATGTACAGTAGATTTCATTACATCACTTTCTGCTATAGACATTTTTTTTTTGGCATGTCTCTCCTCTGGACATAAATTTGTTCATTTTAACAATATGCTGTTGGTTTTGATCATAGACAAACAGTAAAGAGACCTTTTATGATTTACTGTCAAAAGTAGCAAAAGTCTTGGTAAAGGCATTTAGAAACAAAAGAGTCTACTGCCATGCAAGCAGCTCTGTGAGTTTGTACCTTGGTACAGCGGTGCTATGACGGTAATCGCTAATGTTAGCATGCTAACATGATCACAATGACTATGCTAACATGCTAAGGTGTAGCAGGTATGACGTTTACCATTTTCACCGTCTTAGTTTAGCATGTTAGCATGATAACATTTGCTAATTAGTACTAAACCATAGACTATGTAAGAAGTGGATGTTGTCACCGTGACGTCACCCATTGGTTTGTAGACTGCTGTTTTGAAGCCTCGAGTTTGGCATTTTGGCCGTCGCCATCTTGTTTTTTTGCAACCAGAAGTGACACGAGAGGGTGGAGCTAAGTACAACCAAACACTGAATAAGACATTTTTAGGTGACCAAAATGTAACAATTAACTTTTAAGAACTGAAAACACACTGTGAAAAGGTTGAAATTGTGAGACAAAAGCACAACTCCCAGACCGGACAATGCCGTGGTAGCAACCTGTCAATCACAAGGTTGCCACGCCCTAAATCATACCCCGCCTTATGGTCTATTTGACTCTAAATTGGACCATAATTTACTAAATGAACATCATGCTGTATTGCAGAAGACTTGAAACTAGCGATTGAGACCATAAACTCATGTTTACAATGTTTACTAAGGTCATAAATCAAGTGAGAAGTAGGGTCATTTTCTCCTAGATTTCTATACAATCAGACTTCTTTCTGCAACCAGAGGAGTCGCCTCCTGCTGGCTATTAGAAAGACTGCAAGTTTAAGGCACTTCTGCATTGGCTTCACTTTTAAGACCCGGAGTTTACCGCCTGGGGCACAACATACCTCGCTAACCCACTAGTCTCACTTCATAGTACACCCCTCTGCCAGCTACTAGGAGTAAATACTCAGTAAGAGCTAATCTCTGTGTAAGGCACTTCCGCATTGGCTTCACTTCTCAGACCGGAGGTTTCCCACTGCACTAAACACAAAGGTCATTAGTTTTGCAGGTATTTGGTCATAAACCAAAGTATTGGACAAACTGACATTTTGACCTGATGGTGGTGCTAGATAAAAAGCCAGGGGATCATGAAAGTCAGTAGGATTCATCTTATGGTGACAATGAATGTGTGTTTGCAACATTTCATGGCAATCCATCCAATAGGTGTTGAGATATTTCAGTCTGAATCAAAGTGGTGGACGATTGACCGACACTGCCGTTTCTCGAGCCACATCGTTAGCATGGCTAAAAAAAATAAGAAGTTTATGCAAATGATGGCATAATACAAAAAGTGCAGATTTATATGTTATTTCATATACAACATGCAGACTCTAGAGGCTGTGGTGATGCTGTCATACTCCCTGTGTAACCAGTAACCAGTGGGAGTTCCTGGGCCACTGTTGCCACCCAGACAGCTGCTGCAGAGCACCAGACCACCTGATGAGCACCTCAGCCCGATGAACACACCTCATGGCACTCCCTGCGGCTCTGTTCTCTCGGGAGCCTCGGCTCGCAGACGGCTGGAACGTCGGTTTCGGGCAACGCTCCAACAACAACGCGGAAGTCAACGGAAACCGAGTTTGAAAGCGGAGCTCATAAAATCACCAATCACACTTTTATGTTTGCTAACAGTCTGCTGCCACCGAGGAGGAGCCCCTTTAATGAGGCTGCGCTCAGTTATTCATAATGGAGGGCTCAGTAATAGAAAACTGCTGTGCATTGGTTTCACATTTTTGAATAATAGCCAAACCAGTGAGGCGTAAAAAAACCTACAAGGTTGTTGCAATACAGCATGAAATTCAAGACCTGAGTGTTCCAAACCCAGCGCCTGGTCCTCCTCCAGAATCCTCTTCCAACTGGGATCAACAGCTAGCTTCATGGGACACTCCCAGTTCCTCTACCACCTCCTAATCTTCCTGAGAAACCAAGGTGGGACTCGTGGGTGAAAAGGTCACTGTCCCCGAGCATTCTTGGCTTGGCAGGGGGGCGAGGGTTGGGTTGAAACGGAGGGTAAGCGGGGGCATTGTATGTCCAGGGGAGGTAACTTAGTCGGGTTTGGCCCTTCGGCTTTTGTTGACATTTTTTGTTGTCATTGTTGGCCAGACTTAATACGGCATTCCTTCTGGCTCTGCGGCGAGTGTGTACTGGAGAAAGGCAGCAGTGAGGGGGAAAGACGACAAAACAGACAGGTTTTTAAATCTTATGGGGAACAATAGGACGTGAGCCCCCCTGAGCCATTTTGGGCCCTCGTGGCCTTCGGGGCCTTGAGCAGAAAACTGCATGACAATGACACTAAATGGGCAGAGAAAACGTGAGCGACCTGAGGAGAGTCACCTGAGGAGAGTCACCTGAGGAACGATTTGAATAAATAACTAAATACAGTATTCACCTCTGAAATCAACTTTAGATTGCTTTTAAAGCAAAATTTGAGATTCCACATCAGTTTTTTCACTGCATTTTAGGGCTGTCAATCGATTCAAATATTTAATCGCGTGATTGTCTATAGTTAATTGTGATTAATTGCGGATTAATCGCAGATTTTTTATCATTCACAATGTACCTTAAAGGGAGATTTGTCAAGTATTTAATACTTTTGTCAACATGGGAGTGGACAAATATGATTGCTTTATGCAAATGTACGTATAGATTTATTATTGTAAATCAATTAACAACACAAAACAATGACAAATATTGTCCAGAAACTCTCACAGGTACTGCATTTAGCATGAAAAATATGTTTAAATCATAACATGGCAAACTGCAGCCCAACAGGCAACAACAGCTGTCAGTGTGTCAGTGTGCTGACTGGACTATGACTTGCCCCAAAACTGCATGTGATTATCATAAAGTGGGCATGTCTGTAAAAGGGAGACTCGTGGGTACCCATAGAACCCATTTTCATTCACATATCTGGAGGTCAGAGGTCAAGGGACCCCTTTGAAAATGGCCATGCCAGTTTTTCCTTGCCAAAATTTAGCGTAACTTTGGAGTGTTATTTAATCTCCTTTGCGTCAAGCCAGTATGACATGGTTGGTACCAATGGATTCCTGAGGTTTTATAGTTTCATATGAGACCAATGTCTTCACTAGCTTTGAAACTGAGCCTGCTGCAACCTTAAATATCACAAGTTGTGTTAATGCGTTAATTAAATTGGTGAGGTTAAAACAAATTCACGTTTTAATCACGTTAACTTTGACAGCCCTCCTGTATTTACCTGTAATACTTAAGGAGATCTTGCACGGCTGATTTTTAGTGCCACACCTCTCCCATAATTCATTTTTTTTGTCATCTTAAATACACACTTCCCATATTTCAAACAGTTTATCTGCTCAACTTAAATACTTGGTTTGTCAAAATCCTTTAAATGACCTACATCAAAAACAAAAATGTATTAGTTTGCCTGAAGTGACTTAGCCAGAGCTACTGGGGTCAAGCTCTGGTCAACTGAAGCTAGCTCGTCTCTGTGTTTTCCAGCTCTTGACGTAGTCTCCCAGGGCAGATCCCTTCAGACAGCTTTCCCTGCCTCACTCCTCCTAGGCTGCTCTTAAAACAGATTACAGGTAAATGGGTTGTTTTACCCCGGAGCCTTCTGTCACTGAAATATGGATGTGTTTGAAGTGCCGGCCCCTACACAGCCGACGAAGAGGTTACATGTTTGGGTATGGGCAGGATCAGTCATTCTGCTGGCGTTATCACTACCAGTTCGTCGTGTCTGCTGAAGCTCGGCTAAATTCCTCAGCCCAAGATTCCTATCCTCAGGTCATTGCTTGTTCCTCAGTTTCTCTCTCTGCCTTTTTTTTTTTTTTTTAAAAAAAAGGCTCTCTGTGCAGCGTGGTGAGAAACAAACATGCTAGCGGTGGATCTACAGTTTTTAGATGTATCATTTTGGCTGGTTTTGTGGTTATGAATTAGGTACTTCCTCAGCTGCCCATCCACCACAAGGCACATTTGTCAGCACAGATTTTGTCTGTTATCCGAAGTTCCACACTGAGAGACTTTCCTTTCCGCCTCATTCGAACAGGCCAAAAGCTCCATCCATCAGATAACGGTTTTTAGTTTTTTTTTTGGGTCAGGCACATAAGAGGAACGTTTTGCTCGGAGCATTTCTTCGCAGTTGCCAGGCAGAGGTTTTTCAAGGCTGGCCCAGGGGAGCAGATTATGACTAATGAGGTCCAAGTTAACGTGACCAGAGGAGGCAGCTGGCGAGGAACAGGCCCCGGTTTTGAAAACCTTTATCGTGAGATCTCTCCGTGGGCCAGACGGAGGGACAAACCCACAGGAAGTGCATCACTAACCGACGCCGGTCACGTCCGCCACAAATGAGCTTACAGTGACTTATAAGGAGATCTTGGAGGAGATGAGTTAACACTGACTGGCTTATTTAAAAAAGATATATATCACACTGTAAATCAATGCTATTTCTATTTCTAATATAAGATGTGATTATGGCAGATGGTATTGTGGTTTTATTTACCCCCGACTGATGAGGTTACACACAGTATATGGCAGAACACCTGTTCACTGGTCCCCAGTGTGCCCAGTTTTGTTTTGGTGCTCATGTTTTTACAAGACTGTACATTATTCACAGGGGATGATTAATAAGTGAGTTACAAAAAAAAATATTCCCTTTTTATTACATTTTATTAACTTTTATGATCAATGATAGATATATAAAATGAGTGCCAAAAAATAATAAGTTTTGAATAAAAAAACTCTCCATGTATTTCCTTTTATGTAATGTATGGAGAAGCTGATTGACGAGGTCTGGTCCCACGTGAGCAGTTTTGTTTTCCCCTCCTGCTGCTTTATTGAATCCTCTGTTGTCATAGCTGACAAACAGAAATAAGTAATCAGTAATTGTTTTGTGGTTCTGGGGCCCCCGGAATCAATTATTATGCCTCCTCAGAAATAATTTCCTTGGTTGATTTAAACACAAGCTCCCCCTTGGCACGTCATCAGGGCTAATTGAGACCTGGGGAGCTCCAATACGGGACGATGTTGGTGTTGGTGCAGCACGGTCCCTGTTGAATGTTTTATAAATGAAGAATTAATTTAGGCATTACTACGGCTGTGATCGTGCAGAACACCAATCTAAAAAAAAAGTCTCTAACACCTAAAGTTGTTAGACATTTTTTCACTTGGTTTTATACACACAAACCTCCCCCCAACTAAAGAACACTTACCTGGTTCCCCTCCTTGTGGCACATCTGGACAGTCGTTCACAGTGCCAAGGTGAGAGCAGCAGGTGTGGGAATAATCTGGGACCCACCCAGTTAGCCGGGGCCCCTATTCACAGTCCGCCCTAAGCTGCCATCCATTGTGTCCCGGTGGCTGAAGAGGAGCAGAGGAACAGGACAATTATGACATTATGGCCGGGTGGCTGAGCAGCAGTCCCAGCTGGTGAGGAACAGAAGGGAGGAATGAGCGACCAGAGAGAGCGACAGTTCCCACAGGAAAGCAATCCACCACATAGAGAGGCTGCGGTCTGTCTTCACCAGGGGGTGTCTGTGACGCTGGAGCGCTTCGTTGGGAGTAGGGGTGTAATGATTTGATCCAGCAGTGATTACATTTGAGTCCAAGATTTATTGTATTATAAAATCTCAATTACTGCCAGCAGGCAACCTCCGGGTCTGTAAAGTGAAGCCAATGCTGATTCTGAAGTGCCTTAAACTTGCATTCTATCTAATAACCAGCAGGGGGCGACTCCTCTGGTTGCAAAAAGAAGTCTGATTGTATAGAAGTCTATGAGAAAATGAGCCTACTTCTCACTTGATTTATTACCTCAGTAAACATTGTTAACATGAGTTTATGGTCTCAGTCGCTGGTTTCAAGTCTTCTTCAATACAGCATGATGTTCATTTAGGAAATTAGGGTCCCATTTAGAGTCAAACAGACTATAAAGCAGGGTATGCTTTAGGGCGTGGCTACCTTGTTATTGACAAGTTGCTACCACGGCATTGTCCGACCGAGTTGTCTGTGTTTTCTTCTTAGAACTTTAACCCTTTCACAGTGTGTTTTCAGTTCATGAAAGTTAATTATAAGATTTTAAGTTGCCCACAAATGTCTTATTCAGTGTTTGGTTGTACTTAGCTCCCCCCCTCTTGTGTCACTTGGTTGCAAAAAAACAAGATGGCGACAGCCAAAATGCCAAACTCAAGGCTTCAAAACAGCAGTCCACAAACTAATGGTTGACGTCATGGTGACTATGTTCACTTCTCATATAGTCTATGCTTTCTGCCTGTGATTTAATTCAGTGTTTCAAAACGTTCAGGTCCATGAATGTAAATTGCAGAGCTAAATGTCAGGCACATAGTGAATACATACCATTGGGCTCTTGCTATATAAAACTGCCATTGTAGATTATTTCCAACTCACTGACTGTGAACTGTGATTCTCATTTTTAATGGAATGTATCTTCTAACTTAATCAAACTTTTACTTGCTGACAAGCATTATAGAAAATGCTACCTTCCAGTAGCAAGCCAGTTGATTCTCCTGACATGTGAGCCAATCAGAGCTTGTGTGATGTGTGGAAAAGGTGAATTTAGCTGATTAGGTTTGACTTCTGTCAACTGAAATGAAACAAGTGAGCGACATGACAAATTGGCCTGCCTGGCCGTGTGCCGAGTCTATGCTAGTACTTTGAAATAAACAGCATAATGTGACTTTGAGGGATTTCTGTTTTAATTAACAACTAAGCACAAAGTACAGCTGAAGCTGACGGGGATGTCATTTAGTTTTACACAGCACTTGAAGTGGGAAAAAAAATAAGTGCCATTACTCCCCTTATTCACGTGTGGGCGTGTCTATAAGCCAGCATTAGCAATCATTATTACGTCCTGATTTTCTACAGTGCATAAAAGATACTGGGAGAAGAACAATTGAAGGTTTTTGACTTAAAACTATGAAGTTTCACATCCTTTGGACCATTTTTATTACTAGTTAAATAATTATTTCATTATTTACACATATCACAGCCTTCATCTGAACATTTAATTCTTCTGAAAATGTTTGTCCTGTAAAATGTGATTCTGTAAAGCAAAAGAGTAGATTCACAAAACTTTTAAATAATGTTTCATTAATTATATTTGTTCACAAATAAAAGTTATGACGAACAGTTCACTAATAATTTTACAAAAAGGGTGTGAACATTGTACAAATTGTATAAATTAACCGCCCCCCCGTGTCCACATTGTTTTTATGTTTATACGGCATATCAGGTGCGCTGCAAAAACGCTGGCGCTGCGCTGTATAATGGCAGGGAAAGCCCTCGCATTATGAATCTCCCAGAGAACCTGATATGGAGAGGGCAGGAAAGTGTACCGGCAGTGCTGGTGCGCAAGAAAAGGTAGAGTAAAAAAAAATAAAAAGTAGAAGTACTGTTACTATGTACCGTTGAGTACCGGCACATTTCACTGTTTTTGCAGGTATTTGGTTATAAATCAAAGTACTGGACAAATGTAAAATTTAACTGGATGTTGCTGTCATATGAAAAGTCAGAGGCACATTAACGTCATTGTGATTTATTCTGACGTGAACATGAAGGTGTGTACCAAATTTTATGACAATCCATTCAAGTGTCACTCAAAACCACAAAATTGAAGCTCATGGAGGTGCTTGACGAAAAATCAGAGGATCATCAAAGTTAGTGAAATTCATCCTCTGAGGAGCATGAACACAGGACTATCAACCACCGTGTTTTGTTTTGTAAGCTACATTAGTGGTGTTTGTGACGTGTTTTCAGTACTTATGTTGCGTTGTTTCCGTATGTATATTACTTAGTTTACATACTTATTTTAAGGCCAACCATGACATTTTTCCTAAACCTAACTAAGTGGTTTTGTTGCCTAAACCTAAGTGAGTGGTTTTGTTGACCTCTGCTGGTACTGCACCTTCATACGCACGTGTAATATTTACGCTTCGGTGAGGCAGAACACTGAGGCGGGTCTATTAAACGCTTTGGCGTGATAGCGGTTTGGACGATTGCTTATTCCCCATAGTTATTTATCTGTAATGGGTGTTCCTCCAAAGACCAGTTTTAGGAGGGCATCTGGGTACCTTGCTATCCCGTTAATTAAATTTGATCATATAGTTTAAGATTTAATGTTTACAGTCAGTGCTGTAAAACGTTCTGTATTTTAATCTCAGATGTGACATCTGCCCCTCCACCATCGAAGCAGCATTCCTGTTTAGTTCCACTGCATCCAGGTGTTTGTGTCTCTCGCGTCGTTGCCTCATCCTCTAAAGCCGACCACTTTGACATCAAAGCGGAGGTGTGTTGTTCCCTCTCCACGCTGAGGAGGATGTCATGGGAGAATGACCCTGCCTGAGAGAGGCCGGTGCGGCCCCAGGACGACGTGGAGCCACCTGAGAGGAGCGGTCAGTGCATTCCTCTGTGTCTCTGCACTGTAAAGGTTGAGTGGCCCGACGCGCGGACAGCCTGAGAAAATACTCGTTTGACAGTCAAGTCCCAGCTGTGGACCGCGGCTGGGTGTGTCACAGTTGGTGGCATGTCATAAGACCAACATTGTTGTCTTGTTCCTCAGACACTAAATATTAGTCAACGTGTGAAAAGTTAAACAATTTGGGAAGTATGCTTTCTTGCCTGGAGTTAGATGAGAAGATTGTTACCACCTCATGACTGGAGAGTCATACCATATCAATCTTCTCATCTAACATTCGTGAAGAGTGACTAACCGTTTTTCCCCAAATGCTGTTCTTTCCTTTCAAACATTTTGTAACATTGCTGAGAATGCTACAGCTGTTATGGTGTTATGTTGCACGGCACTGCTTGCTTTGCTTGCTTTTGTGTCTACAGTGACATCTTTTGCTCTGACTTTCAGTTTATTGAATTTAAATTGAGTCAGCTATAGTCGCTGTTAGTATCTTATTCTGTATTCAAACTGCTATACAGCTCTGTTGCTTCCAGAAACATCACTGCATCACTTCTTGCGCGTTTTTATTAGAGCTGCAACGATTAGTCAACTAATAGATAAGTAAATAAATAATCCTCAACTATTTTGATAATCAATTAATGGTTAAAAGTAATTTTTCATGCAAATAAGTGGCAAAAAAAATGCTGTTTTCAGCTTCTTAAATATGAAAATTTCCTGTTTTTCTCTGTTTTATATCATTAAACTGAATATCTCTGGTTTTGAACATTTTATAAACCAAACAATTAATTGATTAATCTTAAAAATAATCTACAGATTAATTGATAATGATCATAATTGTTAGTTGCAGCCCTAGTTCTTATCATTAAATAGACAAACCCAACTCTTGGAACAGCAAAAGTTTCAATCAGCTATGTAGGAGGTGTGTTGATATCAAATATGAAAACTTTTTTGATGGATTTACTTTTAAGATAATGTCAACAAATATTAGTTGACAAATGTAACAGGACAGTCACTCCAGGAAGTCAAGCGTGACTTCTTGGAGTGACTGTCTTGGAGTGAAGCGTTTAAGGGTCAGCGTGTCTGCCCCCTGCTCCGTCCAGTTGCATACCTGAACCGACGCTGTAAGTAATAAAGTAGGGATCTCCTTTGATGTGATGTCCCACCCAGAGGCTTCTCCCTCCGAGCAGACAATACTCTAATTCATTACTGGACCTGCCTCTTCAAAGCTCAGCCACTCTGCACCGGGAAACTCTAAACTTCGGCCCCAGACAGGCTCTTTTTAAACACCCACTCACCCCCCTGGGCTCTGAGGTGGTGGCTGGATGAGTCCATATAAGTCACGGTAACCTGCACACATCCCCTCCTTAGCCCCGCAGCACCACACCTATCCCCCTCAGGTGACAGGTGGATTATTGGGGCATTGGTATTTTCTGCATTCTCCTGCCCCGTCACGAGCACGCCCATCGACCGTGGGAAAAACGTCATTTAAGACTCGCAGAGATTCCCTGCTAATTTCTATACCAGATTGTTGCTGTGATTTTGTGTTTCTGTAAGATGTCAGACGGTGCCCCAGTTTGAGCCGAGGGCCACATTATGAAAGAGAAATTTTATGAGATAGGAATCAAAGTAACTTCATAGCATCCCTCGTCCTTTTATCGCGCGTATTCAAAGCATCACTTTACACCGAGATGTGTTTGTTGTTGCCGTGTAATCCCTTGTTATGACCTCAAATCGGCTGAATGGCTTGTTGGGCACTCAGGAGACCATTGAACCACTTGACTTACACAGAAAGCAGCTTGACTTGTTTAGGTGATCTGCTGATCTTTGTAACAAAATTCATTTTTCCCATGATGATTTTTGTTTTGGTATTGTTATAGAGATTCAGAATGAAGCCCCTTTAAGACCGTAAGGCCTTTGCAAATAAACACAGCTTGGCTCAACTTAACATGTTTTCACTTTTATAGGTTTTTAGTTGTATTCAAAATACAGGGATAGAAGCAGTGAAGTACCACACACCATTATTATCATATTAGCAGCCATATGCTCAACATAACTCGATATATACTGGAGAAAAGTTCCCCCCGTGGGTGGTAAGAAGCTGCACATCTCTGCATCTCATTTTTCCTCCTCTCTCTTTCTCTCTCTGACCCTGTTTACCCACCACTTGCCAAGTCTGATGTCAGCCCTCTGCACACAGGGTCCCCGAGTGAGTGTACAGTTTCTGTTTTGACACCCGTTCCTAATTACACATGTAAATGATTGATCACCTGGACTTGGCAGTGGGCAGCGGAGATGGAAGTCCTTGTTATGCGATGGCTTTGCGATTATGTCCCAAGTTCAGGACGGTTTCTTTTCTGCCGGGAACGGTGGAAACGGATACCTGCAATGGCCCGAGAGCCTTGGAGATTAAGTTCTGAGCGGCTGCCATTTGGACCAAAGGCTTTCCCTATTAGCGGCCCTTGAGGAGCAAGTCGCACAGGTGCGGCTAGATATCTATGGCTCTTTTGTTTGGTCTAATCCCACACAATTTAAACCGAGGCTCACTGCCCGCACCTTTTAAAGCGACTCTGTGACACCTGAGGGGCCTGGCCGCTGAAAGCAGCTACTTTAGTGAAATGTGATTTGGCTAATTGATTTTGGAGTGGCCGGTCTAGAGTGCCCGGGGAAAGAGAAGCACAGGGATGGACTGTGATGGAAGCTGATGGTGCTTCCTTTTATGCGTTGCGGTGAAATGAACCTGCTGCTGCTGCTGCTGACGGAGCTCTCTCCTTTCAGGTACAAAATAGATGAATAGATACAGACGTCTTAGCTCAAATTGTTAAGAAAATAAACGGTGACTATGTAATGCTTTTACAGATGGGGTTGAGAACTTTCTGTTCTGCCCGGCAACAGCTGTTGGCTCCTCTGTGCTTTGACTCAGGTATGGAGCCAATCTGAAGGCCAGGAGGGTTTTAACCCCAATCTTCTCTCCCCTCGTCTCGCAGCCTGGCACACATGGGCTGTGCAGCTGCACTTCCCATTGATCTAGCGGGCTGCCTGGATGGCTGGCTGGAGGGAGATAGATTGGAGGGGAAATGGCTTAATTGTCCTCACTCTCACTTCTGGAATGCAAATAGCCCTCCACCAAACTGGTCTCCACTGTGAGGAGAGCCCCACTTTGAGAAACCAAGGTCTTGTTTATTGTGGGGAAGAGTAAAAATGTAAAAAGACATGGAATCACCTGTTTTCTATCTTTATTAGGGGTTGGGGAAAAAGATCGATTCACCTATGTATCGCGATTTTTTTAATGCCAGAATCGATATATTTGCGTCATTTGAGTCAGAGGATGAGGCAACGTAGCGAAAGACACAAACACCTGGATTGAGTGGAACTAAACAGGAATGCTGCTTAGATGGTGGAGGGGCAGATGTCGAATCTAAGATTAAAATACAGAAGAGAGATAGAAGGAAGTAACCGCTTTTATTGTTGTGGTCTGAGTAACGTGACGTCATATCTGTTCCGTATCCGTCAACCAAAACAAACCGCTGCTAAACCGCAGCGAGCTGAAACTAGAAAATACAAGACGGCCACATGGATACCTGCACCCTCACATGTTAAATCAAAAGTGATAAACACTACACATACAGTAAAGTATGGAAACACTTTGGGTTACACACATTGACAGGAAAAGCAGAGCTAGACATCACGGCTAAAGCTGCATGCTAACTCTGTCATGGACAGGAAACATTATCGTATTGCGGTAACGTACGGTCAAGCCGGCCGTCACTCTCATCTCTGTGGTCAAATCGGCCGACACTACAACTGTAGAGCACCCATATACTGACATTTATGTTAAATGCATTCAAACGGCCCCGATGGAGCTGATCATGGATGTATAAAGAGCTCAGAGATAGCGACAAAGTTAGCGGAAGTATACACTCTGTGATGACGTCCGGTTTTCAAAATAAGGTGTTAATAAAGGGAACTGTATATACAAAATACATATATGGAAATAAGATTGATTGGCTTATATTCACCAGAAGTATAAAACATTGCATGTCCCTTACAAATTAATAAGATAATACCTCTAATTTGTGAGGGAAACGTCTTTATTCTTTGATTTTTGGGTTGCTGGAAAAAATGTAATAAGTAATACCTGACAATGACTGATATATTTTATTTCAGGACATCTCCGTCTACATACAGTATATACAGTATATGCTGAAAATCAAACATTTTTACTGTATCAATTTAGATATTTTAGGTAAAAGTGTATGATTGAACTTTTTCCCATGGTCTAGTGTTAAAAAAGTTAACCAAAATCCCAATAAATCGTAATATCGAATCGCAATACTTAAAAATGGCAATACATATCGAATCGGCACCCTAGCATCGTGATAGTATCAAATCAGGAGATAGGTGTATCGTCCCAGCCTTAATCTTTATGCCATGGTTGTATCAGACAGGTAATTTCGATCTTTTTAAATTTTACATCACCCGTTTTGTCCAGTAAAGAAAAGCGTCACGGAGAGCCTCCACCATTCATCGGTCAGAGGTCAAACAGATAAACAGGTGAAGGGTCTTGATTCATGTAGGAGAAGGTGGGAGATGAAAGGGTTAAAACGCTGAGGCGTATGCATCCTGTCTCACTTTGATCTCCGCCTCAGGTAGCTCTTTCATAGCCACCAATCTCGGCCAGGAGCTGATGGGAAGCTGCTCCCTCTCTGAGGCTGGGCCTGCTCAGACTGAGGCCGTCTCCTTGCCCTGACAGAGCGCTGGCATGACATGTCAGACATCCACGCAAAGTCCACAACAAATCCTCAAAGGTGTTTCTCCTTTTTTCTTTCACTCTGCCTGATTTCATCGATTCTCTTTTGCTTTTTTTTTTTTTAATTATCAAAAGAAACTGGCGGTGTGCTGGGCAAGAATGCAGCCGGGGAGGGAGGCAGAGAGGGCGTGTTTTTGGTGAGGTTCAAAGATGATATGAGCAAGTCTCCGATGCTTTGATGTTTCTTGGCAGGCTTCAGACAGCAACTGACAATCTGATGATCTGGGAGCACAGGCCCTTTTTTTTAAATCCCCGGCCCAGCCTGGCCCCAGTCGTCTAGCCCTCCAGTGACAAACGCTTTAATATGACAAGGTTAAACACCTGAAGCACTGCGGCAAAATGGTGACGACGAAGCCGGGGTCAGGGGAGCAATCTTTAAATGCTCGGCGGCTTAGTAGTTTACTATGACTGTTCACTTATTCATGCTTGTTTTACACAACAGGTCTCCTCTGCGTTGGTAAATTTATTCTCGAGGAGTAAAATGTTAAAATGTTGGTGTCCATTAAAATGGCAATATGCTATAATCAATATTTTTGTATCGGCTATTATGTGTCCCATGACTACTTGTATGTGAAAGATGTCCCTTGTAGTGAAAAACCTAGAGTATTATCACCTGGCTCTTCAGCTTTACTGAGCTTTATTGCCTTGTTTAAGACTTTGTTTTGGTTTTCTGGCTGCCAACTTTACTGTTTTGGTTCAGTCTCACCGCTGTCATCTGGTTTAGACACATACAGGAAGCTGTTTTCAGTGTAAAAGCTCTAAAAGGGCAACTAGCTGGTGAACATAGTGGAACATTTTGCAGCTAAAGAGCCAGATATTTCCCACTGGAGTTGGTGGAGACCAAAAGCAGAGCTAAAAGAGAGTGAGTATTGGACTCGACATTAATCAGGTGGATGCAAACATGTCTCTCAATGAATGCTAATGTTGTTCTGTTAACTGCTGGATGTGTAAATAGCTAACAGTGTTTTCCAACAACTTCGTCATATCGATTTAAAGGTGATAATATGTTTATGTTGGGCTCACAGCTTGTTCTAACCAAAGAATCAGTTTGCGCAGGTTTAAATATTTTCTTAAAGGAACCGTGTGTAACATTCAGGGGGATCTATTGGCAGAAATGGAATTTAATATTAATACGTAAGTTTTCTTTAGTGTAAAATCACCTGAAAATATGAATTGTTGTGTTTTCGTTACCTTAGAATGAGCCATTTATATCTACATAAAGAGCGGGTCCTCTTAAAGGAGCCGGCCGACATGTTTCTACATAACAGACAAACCAACACTGGCTCTAGATAAGGCCATTCGTGTTTTTGCGTTTTCACGTTTTGCGTTAGCCACCGTAGTTCTCCTACACGCTTGGCAAACGGGAGAAGTTTCAGTTGGTTGCAATCTGCAACCTCACTGCTAGATGCCACCAGATCCTGCACACTGCACTTTTAACTTTCTCCTTATTTTGCTTATTAAAAGTTCTTGTAAAAACTTCTTAAATTTGTTCTTAAATTCTTTCTCATTTTCAAGATATTCTGTAATTTGCTCTTGAAAGAGAGAGTGGTAAAGAGAAGTGAAAAAAACAGCTACACAAACCTTTATTTAAAATTTTATTTAAGTACCTTTTATATTTAAAGGGTACATTTTCATTAGGTTTGCTTTGTCACTATCATTTTCAGGATATTATTATCAGGATTTTTTGTTGGGTATTATGATTTATATTTGTTTTAGTTGAGAGTATAAAAAAAATTTGGCTGTGACTCAGAAAATATAGCGGTTCGATCCCCGGCTACTCCAGTCCACTTGTCAAAGTGTCATCTGGCAGGATACTGAACCGCAAATTGCTCCCGAAGGCTGTGCCATTAGTGCATGAATGAGTATTTAGATTAGATCATGATGAGCATGTTGGCACCTTGTATGATAGCCTCTGCCATCAGTTTTATGAATGCGTGTGTGAATGGGTGAATGCTGACATGGAGTGCAGTTTGTGAGTAGGTTCTATTAGTAGGGCTGGCCCCTCTTAGTTGATTAGTCGACTAATCGGTCGTTTTGGTCTTAGTCAACTAAGATTTCATTGGTCGATTAGTCGTTGTTTTATGCTTTTTCATGCTTAATGATTTTTTTCTAAGAAACTTATGAGCACCTCTCTGTAAACACAAGATTTAATGTGGTGCTTTTGTGTGATTCTTTGTGGAGAAACTCACTTTTACAGATCTGTCGATTAAATCTATCGATCAGTCGTCAAAATCGTGTGAGTGTTAGTCGACAAAGAATGTCTTCGGTCGAGGACAGCCCTGCCTATTTGTAAATATAACAAATAATGAGAAATCCCAGGAAACTTTGGGATCACTTCAATCACTTTAAGAGTCCTTGAACTTGTCTAAAATTTCAGTTCTGATAATTATCTAGCTCCAGAAAACTTCAAGCAATCCCTGAATCTTCTGTTGTAAACATTTGCATTTCCAGTCCACTGACTAAGGATTACTCACATTGAACATACTCCCACGCTGCATGAAGCAAAAACACAACAAAATGAATCATACAATAGACAGACACATATCTTAATATCAGTTTGCCAAGTTTTTCTCTGAGAGGCACACTGTCATTTGATAGGCAGCGTGGTAGAGGCTGGGGTGCTGCGGGGCCATTGTGTCCTATTGTAGGTCACAATGGAACTTAACACTTGACAGAGCCGGGGCTTGTTGTCAGGAGCTGAACTTGATCCCGTCAAGTTGTTCCCATTGAAGAGCTATAAAGAAAGGGCTCTGACCTCTCGGCTCCATATCAGGCCAAATATTAATTCAAAGGATATTCATGTATAATAGGAGAGCTTGCTGTAGGTGTCTGTACTTGGCTGGAAACTTGTTTTTACACGTTGGTCACATATTTCTAAAAATTCTCCTTTTTGTTGTCAGAATATTGTGTGCCATGCTGTCACTTAACCTGGCAAACCCTGCCCAGGTGACCCGTCCTGCCGCCCAGACAGATGTCCCATCCTCTGAGCCTTGTCAAACCCCGTCAACTCTGGCGTTTTCAAACCGACGCTCGCCTCGCACACAGTTGCCCTGCAGACCACAAAAGGGGCTTCACGTTACCCTGGAGGGGCAGTCGGTAACTTCAGATGGATAATCCTCGTACCTGGTAAACCGGTCTTTTCACAGGACCTGCTGTCTAAACCTGGCAAACCCTGAGCTGTGCGTCATTGTGTGTTGATTGGGTGTGCATGTGTGAATCCCCTGGGCAAATCATTGTCGGGCATGTTCAGTATATCCACCTCCGTCTGTCAGCTCATCTGCTCTCAAGAGAAAGAGGCGGAAAAACACACTTTAAAAAGTTCATCCTTAAGTTATATTTCTTGTCTAAACATCTGCAGCTTGTTAAACCTATAGGCCTTTTCTACTGGCTTTACGGGCATTGTGAATCTTTTTCATTGTTTCCTACAGGAGATTTATGGCCCTGGAAACATTGTAGTCAATTTTCTGTGGGCGTCCTTTGAAATGCTGCAGGAATGTAACGTCAGCAGCCCTGGCAGCTCGTGATGCCACTCCCCCAGCTGTTTTGGCCTAAGATGAACTCATATATGCCATCTCTGCCACCAGGATCCTCACACACAGAGACAGCTGTCTCCCTCGAGGCCAACTGCCACCCTCTTGTCGCCCCCATTGATCCATACCAGCCTTCAAGTTTTTGTTTTTCTTACCCACCTCCCCTGGTACTGGGGGCAAGATTTACAGTGGAAAAATATAGTATATTTTTTCCCCCCATGTTGAGCTGATGAGTCTGGAATGTGTGTTTGGGCACGATTTTTTGCGAGGAGTGTGAAAAAACAACAGAGCTGTAAACACCGAGGGTAGACCCAGACTGGCTTCTTTGTTCCAGATGTGGAGCAGGCACACACACACACACACACTATTAGAGCAGCTCCAGCCGAGGCGCTGGGCTGTAACCCAACGCACTGCCACTACTGTCCCTGCCTGTCCATCAGCTGGGCTCCCACTGCATCTGTGTGGACAGCAGGATCTGCAGGATTTTCAATGAGAGTATGTGTGTGTGTGTGTGTGTGTGTGTGTGTGTCAGCGCCCCGCAGTCAGAATTGATACCAAATGCACATTTGAGCCACAACCAGACGGCTTAGGAAAGGCCAGAAAAAAAACAACTCAACAATGTATAATTTAGACATATGACCGCCTCTCTCTGCAAATGAAGCCGTTTAAATCAGATGCCCCTTGTGACACCGAGCTCAGGTTGCACCAGAACGGCTTATACGCGTATTACGGTTAAAGGATTCCAGATTCAACCAATCAATTAAAAGTTTAAGTCTAACAGTCAGCAGCGGCAGCAGTGGGCGATGCTGCTGCTGTCATCCGCTGTCTGGCAACAATTATGCCAATGATGAATTCAGAGCTCGAGCCAGAAGACCAGACACACTGAGCCATTTCCCACGCAACAGTGTTCACTTTTGGTTTTGGGGCTAATTGTTTGTGTTCTTTTTACTTATTGATTTTATTATTTATGGGCAGCCTCACATGCTCGCTCTAATTTTCTCTTCTCTTCTTTTTAATTGTGACAGATGGTGACAAATACCTGATTAATTAGGTTGTTTTTGTGTTTTTGTGCTTTCTATTGTAATTTGCCAAAATAAAAATGCACTTTGGAGATATCCCAAAACAATTCAGGTGAACGTGCATGCATAAGGGGCTATTTTTTATTTTAGCGTTGAAATAAATTTTTCAATTATAATTAATAACCAAGGATAAATACCTAAAAATATACAATAACTTTTTTTCTGCTTGACATTTCCTTATTTAGAGAGACAAATGCAGATTTTATTTTCATAATGTAAATTAATTGTACTAAATTGTTTTAATGGAATATTGAGCTTCCTTTTAGTTTGAAATGAATAATGGACATACAATTTTTTTTTTCTATTAATCAAACTGTTATTTTTGTTTATCATGTTTTAGGTTAAAAAAAGATAAATATAGAAACATAATTTAAAGGAATTAAAAGTGTACAAGCTAACTGCAAAACTTATTTTCTTAAAAATACATATATATTTTCACAAGCAAACAGCACTTGAGTATTAATATTTGAATTACAGTCTAATATTTGCAGGCCAAAATGGTGAATGTATACAATTCATACCTTAAATACATTAATTGTAATAAGAAAAAATAATGACACACTTTTGAAAATTGGGAAATCTTAATCATACATTTAAATCTTTATTTAAAT
Organism: Sebastiscus albofasciatus; assembly: GCA_916701655.1. NCBI lineage: Eukaryota > Metazoa > Chordata > Actinopteri > Perciformes > Sebastidae > Sebastiscus > Sebastiscus albofasciatus. The sequence continues at coordinate 69,510 of CAKAOI010026792.1, forward strand.
TAGAATTAAAATTAGAAACGAATGACGTATTTTCCCATAATTCCCATCATTGTCTTGAAAATGGAAATGCCCATAAATCAATCCAAACTGAAATGATACTCTGAGCTGTCAATCCACATCAACAGCATCTAATAATAGTTCCTGTTTATTTTAAAAGCAACATATTAAATTCCATAAACACAATTATCCAATTAATTGCAGACGCCGGTTTCAAACAGAATTTAGGAGTAGAACAGAGATTATATTACATAAATGACATGATAAGTATGAACACAATAAACAGGTGTGTTGTTTTTTTCTAATCGGCGTAGCCGGTGTGTAAAACTTGATCTGTGTGTGCCAAAGAGCTTCACACATGAGTGATGTTGATCATGTAACACCGGTGAACTCTCGGGGCCCTCGCGGGCTGCCAGCACGTACGTACACAACAGCAGCAACGTGGCTGCACTTGTGGAATGAGACGCTGGCTGTGCAGATATTAGTGTTCCTGTGTGATGATGGCGCCTGGAGGAAAGATTAGGCCGTTCATCCTCTGCTCTGCTCCGGCTCCTCCTCAGCTCCCTTCTTTTTCCTGAGGCACAAAACAGTCAGAGAGAGAGAAAAAAAAAACGTAAATCCTATTGTTTGCGTTGGCTTTGTTGACTGAAAGGATTGGAAAAACAGTCGCTTTGTGCAGTGGATGGTGTTTCAGTGATAGAGGGGAAATGCAAAAGCTTGACTAATCCGAATGGGTTATTTGGATATAAAGGCAAAGAAGGATCCATGTGGACTGAATATTCATATTCAAAAACATAAATCATCAGTCAGACTATATCTGGTTTTCATCTAGTTAGAAATGTGCAAAAGTGGCTTCTTTTTTTTTTTTAGGTATTTTCATGTTTCTCACGGCTTGTCCACACTTTGATGCGTTTCTGGTGGGATAATTGTGTCAAAACCACACCTCGGCTTCAGACCCATCACGGCGCTGCTGCTGAAATGTGGGGTCTTTATTCGCGTCTATTATGTGGTGAGCTGAGCCTGTGATAATAAATCCTGGCATCCTGTCGGGGTCGCGGACTGTCAGTCGGAGTCTGTTACGGGGCCCTCGGCCCGGGCCCCGGCAACAGAGGGTTACTTGTAAAACATGATGTGCCAGTGGGGAAGATCACAGCCGCGGCAGTTGCCCGGGAATGTGCTCTTTGGTTTGTACACAAAGAATGCTGTCGCTCTGCATCAGAGCTACGTGATGGACAAACTCGACTGACGTGTGCATGGGTGCATGTGTGTGAGAGCGGGAACACACACCTATGTCAGACACACCTCAGACGCATGCAGTGTGCAGCAGAGGAGACGCCACTGAGTCTGGGCTGCATTTGGGAGTGGGACTGTTTTTAACATCATCCCTTTTTGGGTGTATTAAGACAGCCACGGCAAGGACCCGTCCCTGCCCTATGACTGCAGGGCTCGTCTTTGTTCTTCGCCCGTGATACACACATAATTACAAGCCTTAAAGTGCCTCCTCACCTTGCTTTCTCTCTCTCTCTCTGCCTCTTACAGTACATACACCCCTTGTGCCCGCACCTTTTAGCCCTGCACTCTTTTTTGACACATCCAGGACTCAATCGGGCTGCTGAAGTGCCTCACAAGAGGAGCATATTATGCCCATAGGCAGCTTTTGTGTTTATCTTCATTTGGCCTCCCTGATCCCCCTTCATCTGTCAAAAAAAAAGTGACTTTTCCTTGAACTATATGCTCACAAAGGTTGTTTCCCCCACTCATAACATGGGCTCTAAATGCAACACCTGCTCCTATTTGCAACCATCAGTGCCAACTGCATTGCTACCATAATCTCAATACCAATAATGCTGCAGCAAACTCCTAATAGATGCAGCCACAGTGTTGCATTCTCTCATAATATATATAATTCCCAAAGTGAGGGTTTACAGCTGCGAGGCCTTATGTGTGAAACCCACAATATGAAACTGGCCTCTTTTTTTTTTTTTTTGTGACAGAATTTTTTACTATGATAATAATTTGTGGCTTTGTTCATGGCTTGGCTGCCTTGGCTGAGGCCTGTGGGGGGGAATCGGGAAGCCGTCCAGCTCCCAGCAGGCCCGCTGGATTCCCAGTAGTTGCAGCAGGCATGGGCAGGACATGACCAAAATGACGGGGTTGGACAGCAGCAGCACCACGCTCAACCCACCAAACACCCTGCTTAGAATGCCACTGCAGCTCACATGTGATTTAGCTGAGATGAAATCTGTATGAAACACATTGTGGCTCTATTTATTGAAAATAGCAGCAGGATATATCCACTTTTTTTCTCCTTCCGTCACCTGTGGATTCACTCTGCTCGAGAGCGAGTCAGTATAGAGGCTGAGATGTGGAGACAGGGTGCAGCTCTGTGAGCCTTGTGGTCACCATTCCCCCCCCCCCCCCGCCCCTCACCCCTCCACTCCCACACTGTATCCACATGCACCTTGTGGGTTTTGCTGACTCAGCAGTCTGTGCCACACAATCCCACCTTCTTTTGGCTGCTTTTGCCTTATTTTATAAAAGCCTGACATTTAGATGGAAATAATGTGAGTGACATGTGGGCTGAGTATTTTTTTTTTTTATTTCACATACAACTGAAATCAAGCATCCTTTTGTATATCGAGAGTTCGTCATTTTTTTGTTGTTGAAATATTCATCTTCAGAGGTGCAATGATTAATCGATTAGTTGTTAACTATTAAATTAATTGCCAACTATTTTAATAATCGATTTGAGTAATTTTTTTCTGAAAAAAAAATCTTAAAGTTGAATATTTTCTGGTTTCTTTACTCCTCTATGACAGTAAGCTGAATATTTTTGAGTTGTGGATGAAACAAGACATTTGAGGATGTCATCTTGGGCTTTGGGAAATACTGATCAATAGTTTTCACCATTTTCTGACATTTTATAGACCAAACAACTAGTCGATAAAATGATCCACATATTAATCGACAATGAAAATAATCTTTAGTTGCAGCCCTATTCATCTTCAATCGTTTTTAGAGGAATCAAACAAACTATTGCATTGAAGCATTTATCCAGCTACATTTTTTCAAATTGTGTTATTAAATATTTATATATACAGTATCCTGGTGCTATTTCTTTTTAAATTAGAGTTATTGTACATCATTTTTATAATTTACAGCAGTGATGAGTTTTGAATGAGCAGTAACATTTGCAGTAATTCCTTTTTAAAACAAGTTTGACAAAGCATGCTTATATAACGGTGTGTGGACATACAACCTTGTGTCTGACTCTGTAGAGAGTAAAATACATTTTATGTATTTGATTTTTTCTGCAAGAAAATGTCCCTAAATTCTGTTAGATGATAAAAATGTGAATGCTTGCTGCAAAATTAAATTCCAAATATTAGAAAATGTTTGCTCAGTGATCGCGAGGCTTTGGAGTCGACGTGAAACTCTTTATGGCGCATTAATATTTAATTACATGTAATAACAGTGGGAAATAATCTTTTTAGTGCACTGTTAAAAATATGGAAATTGAACCTGTTTTGTCGTCTATTCGATTTAATCAATACATCATTTCTAATAAACGTTGCGAATGATTAAGCCTACATTATTAAAACTATTATTAAAATAACGGAAAATTATTTTTTGGCGAGAACAATGCTGCATGGACTGCAACGAAACCAATGTCAAATCTCATTTCATTTGAGTTGATAACACCAGATAAGATTAGACTAATGTTTTTAATTTTGATTCAGATTGTGCATGCTCACACATTAGCCACCGCACTTGTCATTTTTCCTTCATATCAAATTCATAAAAGATGATGTAGTTTGGCCTAATTATTATTATAGCCTGGCCTTTCGAAACTAAAATTGTCACAATAACGAATATAATATTGATTCTGAAAAGTAAAATAAATCTATTCATGCATTTTTTCCAAAAGTTATTAAATCTCCCTAAAGCAGGTATGTTTTTTTAAAAAAAATAAAAAATATTAAATCTGCACTTATTTTTATTTGATTTGATGGCATTGTAGAATAAGAATATCCAGGCCTATACATATGATCATATGATTTCATAATGCAAGCCTATATAGAAGGAGGTATGATAGGAAGTTATTAAATCTCCTGAAGCAGGTATGTTTTCAGAAAAAAAAAAATAGAAAATATTAAATCTGCACTTTAACTCATTTTGATTTGATTTGATGGTAGAATAAGAATATCCACGCCTATATGATCATATGATTTCATAATGCAGGCCTATATAGAAGGAGGTATGATCATATGTTAATGACGTTAATCAGCTGGCTGCTGAGGACCAATCAGAGAGCTCTCAGATGTTCTCCAGTGTGTTCGAGGCTCTGCAGGCAGGAGGTGTTTTTGAAGAACCATGTCTGCTCCTCCAATGATGTAAAGAAAAAGGACCCCTTTCGCTTTTTACTCGATCACGTTTTGCCTCCTAAACAAGTTGTGAACATGTAACTCATTACTGCAGGGAACTTTTTTTTGGACTCTTGGAGTGCTCGAGTGTGGATTTGTTCCAAGTTTTCCTCCTCCAGAGCTCATGAAAGCGTCTGCAGCAGCGCGGCGGGTTTATGGACTAGCTAATGATGTCTATGGGGTTTATGCCTGACAGCCGGAATGCCGCCTCAGATGCATCCAAATCGGCCTTCCTAGAGTTTGCCCACGGTCATCCGGCGCACCAGCAGCACTCCCCGGGACTCTCCCACATTTACCCGGTCCACGGCCTGCACGCTGCCAGCCATCACTCCCAGCACGACAGTCCTTATCCCGGCAGCAGCAGCGCGTCCTATGGCCGCTCCCTGGGCTGGAACACGCATCCTCCGTCTGCTTACATGTCCAACTACCAGCATAGCAATCACAGCAACAACAACAACAACAACAGCAGCAGATTAGAGCACACAGGTATGTGGGAAAAACACCAAACATGTTGGATCATAAAGTTCTGATTTGCCATGATGCGCAATTACGCACAGGGCGTCCAATTTACCCCCTGACATTTTAATAACGAGAAGAATAGTTCACTTTAGTAAATAAACAAAATTAAGTCATTTTTTTTCCGTCATATATATGTCTTTTTATTTCAAGTTTAATTAAGGCATTTAGACGTCAGCAGGTAAATAATAAATTAATAATAACATAAAACAGGCAGACTAAGAAAAGTGAAAAAAAAATCTCCAAAGAAATGAATTAATATATATAATTCATTTCTTTATATATATATA
>CAKAOI010026793.1:2299-20167 GCA_916701655.1 Sebastiscus albofasciatus
GAGAGCTGGTTAGGCAACCTGCAAACGTCCTTTTCTTCCCACGCTTACCTTTATCAAAGGATAAGACTTACAGCCTTTAGTCTGCATAAATGAAATGACATGTACAAGGTTCAAACACAGCTTTATTGTCATCAAGGCATGTTTTTCAGTCCATAATATGTTCCCCTTTACCTAGACATTCGGGCTTATTTTCTGTACCATTTCTGATGTTATCATTAAATGCTTGTGTCATTGAGTTGCTTCGTGAAGGACAGATTTTCAGATGTAGCAATAATGAAGTGGTCAAGATCAATATCATACACATGTGATTTCATTGTTTTCGTAAGAACTCTGTTAAAGTAAAGGACACAATCTGTGCATACAATCAAAACCAGAATAATAAAACAAACATTTTACCAGATGGATTTGCATTGTTTGTGCTAGCTGCTGAATCTATTAAAATAAAATACTATAACACTAGAAATTCAATGTACAAGGCTACAGTCAAACAAGGCTGACTGATCGTTCTTAAACATTATGATCTATAACAAGTGTTACTGTGTTTTTAATGTTAAGTAACATCATAATCACTCTTTGGCTAAATTAAATCTGAAGGTTTTTCTACCACACTTTTCTACCAAATGGTTTAAAGGACTGTAAACCAGTGAATCCATGTGGGAACTTAGAACCAGTGCTGTTACATATAATAGGAGATTAAGATTGCAACCAGAGATGCCATCAAACAAATGGTGGGTTTGGTATCAGGTTCTCTACGCCGCTCACATTCACATCGCTCAGTCCTCCGTTTTGTTCGTCGCGTCCTTGCGAGCGATGATCTTATACACGCTCTCTCTGAAGCTGCTGTCAGAGGTCAGTCGTCTGGCCGTCTCCCGCAGCTCCTCCATGCTGTCGCTGTCAGCATTTGCTACAGCAAAAGACTTGGAATGTTTTACTGCAATGAAGAGAAAAAAAAACAATCAATGAGGTTCTTCTGACTCTAAACAGCTGCCTCATTAAATAAAGGAAGAAATATTTTGTTATAGTATAATATGTCCAAAAACAAAACAAAAAAGTCATACTATAATATGTCGAAAAACCTAAAAAAAAGTCATAGTATAGTATGTCAGAAAAAAAAGTGGTAGTATAGAATGTCGAAAAAAGAAAAATAAAAGTCTGTATAGTATGTCGAAAAAAAAGTCAAAGTATGTCAAAAAAAAAGTCATAGTACAGTATGTCAAAAAAACAAAAAAAAAAAGTCATAGTATGTCGGAAAAGAAAGTCATAGTATAGAATGTCGAAAAAAAAGTCAAAGTATGTCAAAAAAAATGTAAAAAAATAGTCATAGTATAGTATGTCAAAAAAAAAATTTAAAAAATAGTCACAGTATATTAATGTCGAAAAAACAAAAAAAGTCATAGTATGTCGGAAACAAAAGTCATAGTATATTAATGTCGAAAAAAAGTCAAAGTATGTCAAAAAAAATGTAAAAAAATAGTCATAGTATAGTATGTCGAAAAACTAAAAATCATAGTATGTCAAAAAAAAAAATAGTATAGTATGTCGAAAAAACTAAAAAAAAGGTCAGTATAGTATGTCGGAAAAAAAAATTAATAGTATATTAATGTCGAAAAAAAGTCATAATAAAGTATGTCCAAAAAAAAATAAAAAAATAGTCATAGTATATTATGTCGAAAAAACTAAAAAAGTCATAGTACAGTATTTTGAAAAAAAAGAAAATCCACAGTATCGTACGTCGAAAAAACAAAAAAAAGACCATAGTATAGAATGTCGAAAAAAAGCCATAGTATAGTATGTTGACAAAGTTATAATATATAAAAAGTTAATAACAAATGTCAAAGTTCTATGGTATAAAAATGCAATAAAGTCAAAGAATAGTGTGCTATGAATTCACAGTATAACATGCCATAAAAATGCTTCTGAGCGCTACCATTGGCAAACGGTCCGCACTTTGAGGATTAATGATCAATTTATAGCACTCATATTGAAACAGACCTCACAAACTGCTTCCCAATTTAAATTATAACAGGGAAACAACGGCTCAAATGTCAATAGGACAATTAATATTTATTATTCTATTTTATCTCTCGCCTTATGTTTCATGTCCATATCCGTTGGGAACGTGGATGAATTCAGTCATAAAATATGCATGTGTTGGGGGAGTTTATGTTCTGGTCATTACTGTGTGATGCTCAGACGTACACCAGTGGCGTTTTGAGGCTCTCCTCTGGATCCGGCAGCTCTTAATTCTGCGTGCGGCAGCTTTGTGAAGATACACAGCGTTCTTCATTATCGCTGGAAGCTTCGCCTCGATCTCCGCTGCACAGATACACTCCTCAAAGAATTCTGGTTAAACACACACATCATATATACAGTACATATATATACATATATACACAGGATGCTGGTGTTATTGCAGTGGTTTTCATGTGTTATTTAGAAATATAGTATAGCATACAGTATATAGTAATAACATATATCATAACTACATAAACGTTCAGATTTTTCATTACAAAAATTTCAGGAAATATTTCACAGTATAAAACGAATATAAAAATAAAAAATATACAACAAATAAAATATAAGGAAAGGAAAAAAAATGAACAAAAAGAAAGAAAAAAACAAACAAACAAAGGGAGTCTGTTAAACAATTGGAATAAATTAGAAATCTAAATAATCTAATAGTTTTTGCCAATTTAGAATTTTTGAATTTTAAGTTTTATACCGTAGTCAAATATGTTTTAAAACGTGTTTTCATGTTATTGAAATAGAATTGAGCAATAAATCGAATATTAGTGGTGAGACTTAAATCTGTAATTTACAGATGGACAATGAATCTTCATGCTCTAAAATTCTGACAGTTATAACATTATCTTGATATAAATATGTTACTAAAGTATTCAAAATAACAGGAAAACTGTTAAATGTGCGTTCATCCCATTGATGTAAATAGTTTGTAGCTTTTACTGGAACAAAATCCTAAATATTACAACAAAAAAGAAAACATTAGTTCTCATTAACAGTCTGTGACAGATTTCTTTACAAATGTAACGTGCTATCATTTATTCAGGCTAAGAACTTTGAACTATTACACTAATTATTACACAGCCCTAGTTTAGCAAGTTTAATAGTTTTAGAGCTGCAACGATTAGTTGATTAATAAATTAGTGTTTCGACAGAAAATTTATCAGAAACTATTTTGATAATCAAATCGTGTCATGTAAAGTAAAAATGCAAAATCAATTCTCTGGTTCCTGCTTCTCAAACTTGAGGATTTGATACATTTTTTGTCATATATGATAGTAAACTAATATCTAGTGTAATATCTTTGGGTTTTGGACCCATTGATACATGAATACATCATCTCGAGAAACTATAACAGGGACTTTGTAACATTGTAGTCCAAACTATTAATCAGGAAAACATTCGGCATATTCACAGATAGTGAAAATAATGATTAGTTGCAGCCCTGATAGTTTGATTCTAGTGAATAAATTACACAAAATAAAACAAAACTATTTATTTCTGTGGACTCAAGAACATAAAAGATGTTTCATTATCTTTGACCGATATCTGATCTGCTGGATGTGATCAACATGTGATACCAACTCTATCCAGAGGAGGGCAGTCACACTGGTGTCAGATCAGATTGTGCACTTCACAGCTCCACTGTGTGTTTAAGAGCATTTGTATGTAAACCTGTTGCAGCTTATTATTGGAGTAAATCAGCTTTAAATGCATATTTATTTATGTATTTTACTGGGACATTCTGATGATATATTTTTGCTGCTATCCTCATATATAGGAACTATCACACCAACCTCCCTCTTTACCGCTCCCGGTGAACTAAATGTGATCTTGCAGCACATATTCAACATATTCATGGGATATAAAGGTATCAGTGAATACACTCACTCCTCAGCTGATTCACGCCCCCCTTCATCTTCTCGTCGGTCTCTTTGGTCCGCTCCAGTGACTCCAGGCCTTTCTCCAGTTCCTGCAGAGCCTCTTCGGCCTGCTTCAGTCTCTTCTCCAGCTCCACCCGAGACTCGATCTCCACCTGAGACACACCGGGAAACAAACACACCGGATGTTAGTGAAAACTTACTGCAGCAACTGAGTGGGTTAAATCGATATACAGCTTCTGTATGTGGATGTTTGAGGGAAATATTGGGCTTTTAATGATAAACTAAACCGATGAGAGGAAGAAAGGATTTCACTCAGCTGAAGAGAGTTTAGCCAAATTCAATCTGTCTCACTATGTTTGAAGGAGAGATAACACAGCAGAAGGAATAATACATAAATAAATGCTATTAAAAGTAGCAAAAGTCATATAAGAAAAGATCTAGTCAATAAATTGATATTTGTGTTTTAATTAGCTTTTTATTATTCCCTTATTTATTTACTGTTTAATTTACACTTTTATTTATTTATTTATTTATTTTTATGATTTTTTGAATGTATTTATTTATTTATTTGTTCTTGCATTTATGTTTGTTTTCATTTCATATGTATTTTTAAATGTATGTATTTATTTATGTATTTCTGCATGATTTTCCCTCAGCACTTCACCCCTTATTTATCTCTGTATTCTTTTTTTATATATTTATTTTTACATTTCTTGTAGTTTCAGCTGTCAGTACTTCACTTTCACAACATGAAAGCAACGCCCCCTCATTTGCACAATGAAGCACAAATGCATGAAGAAATGTATAAAGAAAAGAAAACAGAGATAAATAAGTTTGGGGAAATAAATAAGGGGTGAAATGCTAGGGGAAAATCATGCAGAAATAAATAAATAGATAAACACAAATAAATACATACTTTTAAAAATAAATATAAAATATAAAAATAAATGCAAAAAATGTGATAAATGCAAAAATAAAAACATAAATAAAAATAAATGCAAAAATAAATACATGAATAAATAAAAGTGGAAATTAAACCGAAGAGTAAGTACATAAGCGAATTAATACAAAAGAAAATAAATAAAAAAGCAAACTAAAACAGAAATACAAATTAATGTCACATTATAGCAATTCATTAATGACTTCATTTGTTTTTAATATTATTTTTGCTACTTTTAATGGTATATTATTTATCAAGTCATTTATTCATTTATTTTACATACACAGAATAAACACATAGTGTGGAGTATTAGCTTGGACTGGTACAACCACTCAGTTGAGGTCTGGGTATATGCTCAAGGGAACTTCAACAATACAGGTGTCATCTCTAATGTTTTTCTTTACCAGTGCAGTTTGACTGAGGCCTGGAGGAAGAAATTGAGTTGATGCAAAGAGGAAACAAAAGGAATTTCATACAGAGAAACTGGACCAGAGGAGGATGAGCTTTTCTTTGTTCCAGTAAATGTAATGTGAGATCTGCTCTTCATGCCAGAGAGACTAGAGGAGGTGTTTCTGAACCTCCCTGAGGATATCACAGACCTGATTCAATAACGAATCAGACTGAATGAACCACCCTGAATGTCAACGTTACCATTACCCAACCTGTTTCTATAAAATCACCTGAGTCATTTGTTCAAGCAGGGCCGGAGCTACCACTAGAGATACTGACGTGTCATTTTGGGGGTTTTATTAAAAACTTACATTGTTTAAAGTGGCAATCTCGAAGATTTTAATTTAAATAAATGTCTGTAAAGTCACTCTCTATGGCCAAATGAGGTATCACAATGGTGATTGAGCCTGTGACCCACTGATGAAAGTATTGCAATATCTATATATTTGCAGTATTATGAATGTCTGTGGTGACATTCCCAGAAAAAAATGCTGTTGTATGCATGCAAAAAATTAAACTATGCACACAATTCTGAAAAATGTAACCTCATGTACACAGAAATATAATTTCTCTATTACATTTCTCTTCATAGAGCAACAAAAAGACTCCTGAGGACTGAAATCTTGAGGATTGCCACTTTAAGTAGGCGCTCAAAACTAAAGAATATTTCAGAGAAACTGAAGGTTTAAATGTTCCTCTGTGGGAAACTTATCCTACTTCTTCAGATAAATAACCCATTTAAAACCCCATGAGATTATCTGAATAATAATTATAACAACAACAACAACAACAACAACAACAACAACAACAACAACAACAACAACAACAACAACAACAACAACAACAACAACAACAACAACAAGAGGTGGTAAAAAGTGAAAACAGGGTTGGATTTATTAGCTCATGAAAAGACTACTTTTGGACCGAAAACAGACATAAATGATTTAGTATCTAGAAGGCTTTGAAGCAACTTTGACAATAAATGAACGGTAAACTGAATAAATGTAATATATAGAATCCAAAAAAACCTTCTGTCAAGTGTCAGGTCCATAGGAGCTTAAATTTATCATCATAGTATTTTAAAAAGTCCATGCTGCAGCACCGAGCTCCAGAGCAGCTCAACACAACTGGTACTGTGATCAGTTCCACCTGAGCTGCTGCGATAATGAACACAGATGTTACTTAAATGGAAATGAATCCTTCTTGCATTTACTGGATTTCGGGTGGAGCTGTGTTTTATTGTGTTGTTTACAAATCTTACAAAAGTCATGCTTTAAAAGGCCTCACCCACTTACAATAAATGTTTACAAAGTTAATTATGATAATTAGCTGCTCGGGTTGGGCAGAGCCATGCTGGGGATTACATAAAGATTAAATAAGGCCACAGGACTTCTTGTGCAAATAAGTTTAATAAAATGTGTAATTTGTCTCCATCAGGTGCAACAAAGCAAAAAGTCTGGGAGATGTCAAACCCAATCCACACACAGCTGATGAGAGCTCCAATCAACCAAGAATCATCTGTGTGAAACAATATATGAAAACATAAAGCTGGCAGCTGATGGTGTGACCTTTAAAGTGACTTTGAGCCGTGTTTTGTTGCTTCGTAAAGCAGCTGAGTCACGCTGTGTTACCTTGAGCTCGGCCTCGGTCTGCTGCTTGTCCACGGTGAGCTGAGAGAGCGACTGCTGCAGCGCCCGAGCCTGAGACGAGTAGTACTCCCTCTCCTGCTGCAGGACTTTAGCCCGCTCATCGTTCTCCCTCAGCCTGGACCACACAAACACAGAACATATTCAGAACTCAGATTTTGTCAATTTTAATGATTCTTGGCATAATTTAAACCCTTTTTAAAAGCTCCAACTTTAAGCTGAAAAGCTGTTTCATTGCAGAATAAAAGCTGCATAGAGCTTCTGTTGCCCTTCACCGTCAGGACTGCAGAGGTTGGTGCCGTGCCGTGATGCTCACTGAGCTCTACAGGACACACATGAATGCACACAAACACGCTTGTAATTTAACTTCAAGGTTAAAACAGGAACCGCAGAACGTTCTCTCACAGAACTATCTGTGAGACACTTCAAGGAATAGTTTGACACTTCCCTTACCTGCTGTCTGTTAACATGGCATTACGGCAAATTGTCATTTTAGAATATGATGTGTAGGCCAGGACGACAATATTCAATTTAAAATGGTATTTTGACACACATTTCACCTTTAACAAATATTGCCATATTAAAATTTCAATTAATTGTGCAGCCCCAGTAAAAATAACAATAAAAATGTAATAAATAAATGTAAATTATAATGTAATAATCCAATAATAAAATGTACCTTTGTGAAACACAGTGTCAGCGAGGTGTTGATTCAACTACCGTCATTTTTCAGACTGCAGTTTCTGGTGATTCATTACAGTATGTTCGGTGTTTCTGTTACTTTTGGTCCTCAATAATATGTAAACATGGTGGACAAAATAATAGAAACACCTTTCAGGTGGAAAAAATTAAGGAAAACCTGTTTTTTAAATCATTGTGTTTCCAATAAAAATGCTTCAAATGGAGTCTAATTTAACTGCACCAAAAACATCTCTTAGATTTGAGTCAACATGCAAACAACTAAAGGAGTAGTCTCGACAAAAACTGAATTAACCAGTATTTGTTTCAGAACTGTTGTTTTACAATGCAGATGAGCATCAGCTTGATTTTGCATTTGGTATGAAAACTATTCTGTATGATTCTGGTTGTATTTCTGTATTTTTTCATGCAGTTGTTCTGCAGCTGTGTGAGTCAGTCAGAGGACGAGCGAGAAGAGGAGGAGAGTGAAGGCAGAGCTCATGGAAACATAACGTTATGGCTCGTATATTTCAGTGTTCGTAACAGAACATTAGTGCTACGCAGTCAATAGCAGCTGGCTGTAATATCCCACTTACTGGTGCTGATCAATGGAGCTGGTTGTTTAGGGATCAATACACATTTCCACTAGTAGTCACATCCTCTGAGCCATTAGCATAGAGGTTCCCTGGAAAGGCCGCAGTGTTTGACCCTTTGGATGCCAAAACGTAATGCAAACTACATTACCTTTTCAGTATTGATACAGTAATCAGTGTTTCTAATGCGACCCTGACATTTATACGTTCATTCAAATACTATATAGTCTATGATTTCTGATTGAAAAACCAAACCGCTCAGGGAATTTTAAGCTTTTATCTAGGAGGGCTGTCAAAGTCAACGCGATAATAACACGTAGAAATGAAAAGTCTGTTGTACATAACTGGTCTTGTTCTGCTTTTGTTGCACCAAAACCAGTAATCCCAGTCTAATGCTGGGTTCTCTCTCTGAGGCGTCACTCACATGTCGTCAGCCTGCCCCTTCTCCTTCAGCAGGATCTTCATTTGCTCCTCGATGTGTCGCAGGTCCTGCAGCAGGTCCACGTCTCCGGGATCCTCGCCGTCCTCAGACGTCCTGCAGGCTGAGCTCTCCTCTGATGTCTCGACCTCCTTCTTCTCCTTCCTTCACCCCCAGCAGCTCCAGAGTTCTCTTCTTCTCCTGAGAGAGCTCCTGAAGGACAAAACAATAGAGGAGTAAATCACAAGTTTCATCATGATACGATATTATATATTGATCCTTTGGACAACGATACAATATAAGTCTGCCATGATGCAATTTCAATTTGATTGCCTGCGATTCATTCTTGACCTTTATTGTGATCATCATCTCTTTCCCACATTGCTCTAATCCCCTTCACCAGAGAGTTGCATCAATGTCAACTGTACTATGTTAGCAGGACAACTGGACAACCTCCAGGGTTTGTTACACAACGTATTACATCAGCTGTTGTAACATTACATGATCTGAATCGAGCACCAGAGTCCTCTCCAACTCATCAATAACTTATTCTTGTTACACCGGCCCGCTCACTCTCAGCGTCTGCAGAGCGGAGTGGATCTGTGGATGAGGTTCATACCTCGATGGATTTCTGCAGCATGACGGTTAAACTGCTCAGCTCCTCTTTTTCACTCTCAACACCTTTCAGGGACTGAGCGGTGCCGTCCAGGTCTCTGTCATCAACACAGCAGAGAATAAATCACTTTACAGGCTTGTGCAGTATAAACAGTATAAACAGTATAAACAGCATCAGTTAACAAACATCAGAATAGTTGAGTATTTACAGTTTGATATGCTCCTGCTCCGCCTTCAGCTCCAACACCACCTCCTCGAACTTCATCTTCTCCTCCTCCAGAACCTGGTTCAGACGCTCCAGCTCCTGCACACAAACGGAGGGAAATGGTATTGATTATTAAAATGAAGGATCCCACTAGTTTGACGGTGAACTGAAACATTCATTTAAAATGGTATTTCGACACACAGTTGGCCTTCAACAAATATTGCGCCTCCAGCGATTTGAAAGTTGCACAAGGCCATATTGTGATTTCGATGACATTTAAACTAATTGTGCAGCCCTATCCTTAATGCTACAGTATTAAAAAGCAAAAGATTCACTGATTAAGTGACTAGTTGTTTGACAGAAAATTATTATGCAACAATTTTGATAACCGATTCATTGTTTAGCTCATTTATTTAGCAAAAAACTTCAAACATTTTTCATTCTCTAGGTTGTTTTTCTGTTTTATTTCACAACAAACTAAATATCTTTGGATTGTTTGTTGGACAAAATGAGACTTTTGAAAGAGTCATCTTGGGCTCTGGGAAATTATGATGGCCATTTTGCACTACTTCATCTTATACACTAGACAATTAAAAAAATGTAATCGGTGAAAATAATTGTTAGCCCTACATATAAGCATAAAGTTACGACGGCGTATTAGGGCAACTGTAGGTAAAAAAATAATAATAATAATGCCGGAGCCAGGGGAGGGGGAGAATACTCCAAGAAAACAACTCAGACTTTTTTAGATTTAAATCAAATTTACAAGAAAAAAATGTAAATCAGTTTGTTGTTTTCTTCTGAATAGACACAATTAACGGCAATATCTCTTCAAAGTACGTATGCTGATGATAATATGGTGATTCTAGGCTAAAAATCACATGTATTTCGTTATTGCTAAATCTGATTGCAAAGTATAATTTGATTAGGTCAACCGCTGCAGACATAAGACACGGCAAGCGGTGGCGTCTGCGGTGTGATGAGGTTGATCCAACCTTAAAGAGAAGCGATGTGGATCCTTGATTGAAAAGAAACAATATTTCCGAGGGTTTTTTATTCATAAATTTGTGACTTTAGTTTTTTCTCGCAAGTTTCCGACTTTATAATCTCAGAGAATATTCGATTTTTTTCCTGTAAATTTTCTGATTTGTTTTCTCATAAATGTACGACTTTATCCTCGTTTTGTCTCAGAATATTCCCCCCTCCCCTGGCTCCGTAATTTGACCTAATTAGCCGTCGTAAGTAACATCTTAAGTACATAAATATTTGAATAGTTTGTTTTTGACTTAAAAATACAAGTTGTTCTTTATTCCAAACTCACTAGACGACACCAGAGGAGTAAATAAAAACCTCACCTCTCTCTGTGCTCTCTGATGACTCAGCTCTTCAGTCTCTTCCATCAGTTTATCTGGAGAAAGAACAAATATTTCACATAAACTGCCTCCTCTGATTTAACCTTTAAAACTCTCAGGTGACTCCCCAGATGTTTACCCAGATACTCCTGCTTCTCCTTGGCCAGCTGCAGCCCCTGAGCCTCCAGACTCTCGATCATGGCCTCCCCCAGCTGGGCGTTCTTCCACGTTCTGTTGGACAAACGCAGAGATTTTAACAAAACTAAGGGATGATTAGAAAATGATTAAAACAGTGTGCATGTAAATAGATGCTTTCCATCATTTTAGTCCTGCTAGCGGCACGGCTATAGGGATGACAGGAATTACAATTCAAGTATAAATCTTTTTAATGCAGCAACAAACTGGTCAAACAGGAATTCAAATTCCAGTATATAATGTATGCAGTGTATAAACATCAGCTATTTGAGTCAGTATCAGCCCGATATCCAATCCGGTATCGGTGCATCCCAAGTCTCTAATCCCTAAATAAGTAAATCTAAGTCTATAATCCCATGAAAATTTGACACAGATTGTCGTGTCTTGTGTGTGTAATTCCTTCGGGAGGAGAATTTGTGTCAGTCGAATACTCACACTTTCCCCGACTCCTGCAGCATCTCCATCCACTGGACCTGATCCTCCCCAGACTCAGCAGCCAGGACTATGGTGCCCTGGGGGACGGATACACAATACTATCCATCAGCAGCTTGTCAATAACGGGCTTAAGGCTGTGAAATAGACAGTGGATTTCCATCTTTGGGCTGCTGACATAGTAAAAATTGATGTCACAGTGTTGTGTCCCAGTGAGCAGTTAAATTCACTCCATTATGCGTCCCATTTGTTGCAGGATTAGTCTGATGTCTCACATCATTACAGTCATAAAAGTAGAATTTAGAAAGAGCTCAGCTCGGCTCTGCAAGCTGCTTTGTCACGCAGTCGACCGTGACACGCTATTTCTGCGTAAATTTGTTGTTGCATGTCGTCTGTCTGCAACTTTATGTCCTGGTCTGACACTTTAAACCTCAGTAAGGCTGATAAATGATTGAATAATGGAGGAATGAATGTGAGACAGGATCAGTGTCTTACAGTGAAGTCTTCCAGGTTGACCACGATGGCAAAGGGCATGCCGATGTTTTCATTAGCCGACACCACACATCCTCCCAGAGGAATGACTCCCTGAGACAGAAACACATCACACCGTTATTTATAATGTTGTTTCTGGATAATAGCAATCTAAAACCTCATAGTCTTCCAATCGTCCACCCTGTTACAGGTGTTGAGAGGAGCTGCGGCGGCTCACCTTGGGGTGGATGTTGAAGTACCTGTTGCTCTCAAAGTTTCTCTTCTCGCTCTCTGCATAGTAGAGCAAGAAGCTGTCTTTGATGATGAAGAATCTTTGTACCGAGGAAGACAATGAAAGCAGCAGTGAGTCAATCCTGTGGGGCTGAAAGGAACCAACGTCTGCAGATGTTCTCAATGAAAGCAGATAACGAGTTCACTGATACATTTGAAAACAATATTTGAACATTCCTGCTTCTGCCTCTTTGTACATATAATCATTTCATTCATAAATAACCAGTGATCTGTTTAGTTCATCCTGTGCTGCTTGTTATTTTAAGCTTTGGAACAGTAGTTCCCAACCTTTACTTCTTGTTTTGTCTTATCATTAATACAAAGCAGAACTTGCAAACCGTCATCATGAGTTATGAAGAGGGAATTGTTAGTTGTTGCAGAATCCTGTTCTTATTTCTTACACATGAAATCACCAAAGACCCCTTAGATTCATCTTGTGACCCCTTGTGTGGGTCTGGACCCGTAGGTTGGGAACACAACATGAATTTCTGCCTCTTCTTCAAATGTGTTAACAGTAATTAAATGAAGTAATTATTATGTGTAAACTACAGGAACTACTTAAGCTATGACATTTATTGAAAATAGATTTATATGTAACCTATTTAGATGTTTACAGAGCTCAACAATAAGGATTACCCGATGCAAGTAAAACGCCGCTTCGGACTAATAAATCTAGAAACTCACAAGTAGTAAAAAATGATATCCAGAGCTGATGATGGAAGTAGCTGAAGAGTAAACCATCTCGCTTCCTTCTCATCTCTGTTGAGAGTTGCAAATGCACGATACTGATCGGGCACTCACAAGTAAACGGTTGCAAGTACAGACAAAATGTGCAAGCGAGCGTTTCAGTTATCCTGGAAACAGGAGTTTAGTTGGGTGGCGTTAGAGGATGTGGGCGAAACTCCAGATTCATTTACTTAAATACAGATTAAACATGAGAAGTATCTTTGGTCTTATTATTTCATAACCGCTAATAAATCAAACTATTTTTATGGGGAAAAATAAAAATTGACTTTGGGCAAGTAGAAAAAAAACCATTGACGCTGCACCCTGTGTTTACTCGTCACTTTCACGTCCTGTTATTGAGCATTTCAAGTGAACACTAACAGATATAAAAACAGACAATACAAATGTACAAGTACTACTAGTTAAAGCAAAACTCCTGTTATCTTATTGCACTTCCAGAGACTAATTAAATAAAGAAAGGTCAAATTCTCCGCAGCAGACGTCCAGATATCCTGACTTTAAATTCCAGCTTCAAAAAAGCTCGATCCTTTATTTCCCATAATGCATTTCAATAACATCTTTAGACCCTCTTGCCCATCCAAAAAGACATTATACAGCGATTTTCACAGGCTGAGTTTAACTCTTCATGACAAGTAAACTGACCTTTCTGTGTGAAACCAGTGAAGCGGCCCTTTAATTTCCCCCCACAGCGGAGGCTGTTAAATATTCTGCCACATCATGACTGAACACATTTAAAGTCTTTCTGAGGGTCAGTCCCCCACATCTAAATGTCATCACACCGGTTGGCAGATTTGATTCAAATAACTTCCGTTTGTTTTTAAGCTGGTGACAAAAACAAAAACAAATACCCAGAAATCTCCGAGCTCAACCGGCTCCACAGAACACAACCAGATTATGTTGACCTTTATGACACGAGCCAGTGGGAAAGGTCACAAAGACCGTGCTGCAAATGGACTCTCTGGATCCACCGTTAACTGTTATGTAAACTAAGAGCATTATCATGACATAAGGTACCAATCCAGGCATTTTAGCATCCAAATATACACTTGTATCAGGATACACTGACACTGGGGATATCAAATATATCCTGTTGTTGTATAGAGCAATTCTATAATAAACACAAAATCAAGTTCATGATTGAACATCAGAAATAGAGTCAACCAAGTTTGCAAGTTTTATTTAATTGAATTTAAGCTTCTGTCAGAAAAATCACCATCATTTTCTGTAATTAGTGATATTTTTCTAAAGGAAAAAGTCACTACAGATGTTTTCAACTGCAGCTGTAAAGCAAATTAAATAACGAATAATGATACTTTATACCTGTGGTGTCAAATAAATAGTCAATTTAAGTATTTCTTTCAACTATATCACAGCAACGATAACTTTTCAGTACTCTCCGATACTCTTTGGAATGAAAATATGACCGCTCACTGAGAATAATCAGCATTTTTATCCAGAACGGAGGAAAACTTTCTCCCCAATAAATGTTAAATTAAAGAAAAAGCAGATTTCCTATACGTTTAACCTCTAGTTCAGTGGTTCACAACCTCGTTTCCTTGAAGCCCCCTTACTGGTATCTAAGAAAAGCTGAACCCACCCCCCCATATTTTCTGACGTCATCACCCTAAAAGAAAGAAGTGATTCAGTGTATTAAGTCTTTTTTTTTAATAAATGAACTTTCTTTACTGAATATAACTCGTCAGTATCTCCCTCTGCACACAGCAGGCAGGAGAGCAAACAGTTCCTGATTGCAGTGAAAATGTTTTTGAAAGGCTAAATACCAACAAATATGGATTGAAGCAGAACATTTCATTCGATAAGAACATGTAGTGAATTTTTGAAATGAATCCATCTATTTCTTTTCAATAACTTTTGGACTTTACAATGCTCTGGAGTTATTGGAAATGTTTGGATCACAGGAGTTAGAAACAATCCTACGCAGCCACCACTGGAATCTAATTCTACTAATAATATAATATCAGTGAAGCCTGATCTTTATCTGCAACTGTGCAGAAATAATGAGTGTAAACACAATGTGACCTGCCACGTAGCAAAGAAGACTTTTGTAGAAATTGTCCACTAAGTGTGTTATTACGATTTAAGTTATACATTAACTAAACTTAATTGTTAAAGTTCATGCAGGTTTCAAAAAGGTTTTATAAGCAGCAGAGAAGCAGAATCCCCCTCCCCCCGAACCGATAGAGAGAACTGCAGTATAAAGTGCTCTATCTGAGGTTAAAAGATAAAACCCACCAGGTGAATCACCCCTCACCTGCGGGACCACTTGGCCGACGGCCGTCCGAAGGGCCTCTTCCACAGCACGCCGTGCAGCTGCACCTTGGTGCTGATGTCCAACGCTTCAGTGTCCGAGTGCTCCATGGACGACCAGGGCGATAACAGAGAGTTTCTGGACGAAGACGAGAACATCCTCTCTGGATTTCCACGCCCTGGGAGGTGGGGCAAAACAAAAAAAAACTATCAATAGAATAAAAAAATCCTAATACAGTCAGTCAATAAGAATTAGCCTAATAACACCCAATGCACACACACAGAGAGGTGAATGCACAGCTTCACTATGAAGCAGGAAAAGTAGCAAACAAATCCCAATAACTCAGCAGGGTGGAATAATGCAGCTGCCAATACGCTCATCAGCTGGAGGCAGACTGACTGCACAGCAGAGATGAAAACAGGGATGACAGAGAGAAAGAGGGAGGGAGGGAGGAAGTGGAGGGATACTGGGAGGCGATGGGGGAGGGAGGGAGGCTTTGGGAATGAGTTGCTAAATCTGAAGCCGGTCAATACAGTCCAGCCAGTAAAAGCTGTTATTCAGATTACTGTACTCGCCGCAGACTCCAGCTCTTGGCAGGTATGAACTCTCCGGTCTCTCCATCCATCACTCCATCCATCCATCCATCCGCCGCTCCAGCAGTGAATTAGGAGAACATCTGGGGCAGAGGCGACTTCCTGGTAAAGAGGATGGAGAGTCAGAGCGGTTAACATGCAGCTCAGCGTCGTGAGTATCAGATTAATTTACACAACATGTGTCAGAGGGGATGGACAGCAGATTATAAAGATATTGACAGCTCAGCCTCCACAGAGAAGTGCATGAGCCGGCAGACTTTTTTTTTCACGGGTAAAACATCCCGTCAGGGTAGAAAACGCCTCTGAAACAACAGTTTGTAACATTTAATTCAAGAGAAAAACGCCACAATTTGTTAAAAGACGTGACCAAAAGTAACAGTAACAATGCATAAACTCTTACCTTGATGAATACAAGATGAAAACTTCACACTGCTTTCTATAAACTGGCATCAAGTGCATTAAAACCAACAATTTAAGTGATGAAATCTGGGGAAAACACAACAGCCATGTTACTGACCTGCTACATCATTCAACAGTAAACATGCTTAAATAATCAAAACATAAGAGAGCATTTTCACCAGTTAAAAAACTTTAATTTAGTCGTCATAAAACACGTTGCTTTACAACTGATTTTCACAATCAAAAGTATGGAGATAAGGCAGACTCATCCTGGAATGACAGAGAAAAGAAAAGACATACCTACTGAAACCCCACTGAAACTATTACAAATATGATCCTAAGCCTCTCCTGGTCCAAACTGAAACCTCCACTCAGCCCCAGTGTGTGCCGTCATCTCTTCCTGTTTGTGTGATAGAGGAGGCATCAAACTCCTCCTGCAGAGATCTGGCAGTTCAACGAGTTTCTACAGTTTGACTTTCTCTATTTATACTCATGTTAGATCGAAGGTGTTTAAGTGCAGACGCTTTTAAAATGTGATGCTGTCTGTGTGACTAAATGTAAAAGAAGTTATTGCATTTTCAGATTAGAGATGTTCTGATAACATTTTTTCTTTCCCGATTCCGATACCTGAACTCGCGGTATCGGCCCATACCGAGTACCGATCCCATATGTAGTTATTATCTAACAGCGGTTTTCTTCACTGCTACATTTTCCTTGCTCTGAGGACCGTTAGTTACCGTTACACTCTCCACTAGCACCACACTGTTATTGTTTGCTATCTTCACGTGACAAACTACCTGCAATCAGTTCTTCGCTGCTCTAAAACAGTAGTTGCCAGTGACGGCCATGATACACCCAAGGCGAAAGCACAGGGCTGTGTCTAGAAGGAAACCCCAAACCGTAAAATCTGATCTGAGATCTGCAAAAACTTGTAAAAACTCTTGCGAGACTCACTGCTGACGACCTATCCTAACCTTAACCATTCGAGGTCAGCGCCCAACCTTAACAATCTCACGAAGAATTGATTTCCAGTTAAACAAGTTGCTTTCTTTCTGGGTTAATAAATGATGGTATCAGATCGGTGTATAGACTGGCGTACTCGCCGATACCCGATCCCGAATTTTGGGCAGTATCGAACACATTTTCGATACTGGTATCGGTATTGGTACAACTCTCTTTAAGATGATCAGACCAACACCACAGACTTGATTATGATCGGTCAAACTACCACGAAACACCAGTATTTTGACTGTTCATGGTTCATATTCATTCAATAAAAACAGCTTTAACTAACATTAGTAAACATGCTGAAACATGCTCAAGAACTGGATTTCCTCACATTATGAGCTGTAAGCTAAGCCGCATAACCCCGTCGTTGTCCGCTGAAAACTACGCATCTCCAAAACATCGAATTTGTGACGTTGAATTTTTCAGATAACCCAGTTGGTTGATTTAGCTTAAAAGGACAGATTCACAGATATCCCTTCCTTTTTATATTCTCTACTTTGCAATTCTATTTTTTTCCCACTATAAAACATTAACATTGTGTGAATGCTGTGAAATAATTGCATATATATGAACATCATATGTAAGCAAAGGTAAATGTATGTTAACTCCTTCACTCCTGCAATAAAGTATATAAAAAAGAAGATATCTCTTCCTGGTGTGA
>CAKAOI010026794.1:0-25101 GCA_916701655.1 Sebastiscus albofasciatus
TCTTGTTCTTCTTCTTCTTATTATTATTATTATTATGTTTTACTTTTTTATTATACCCCTGGCATGAGCAGTTTTGTATGTACAGTATATATTGTTATTGTACTTGTATTTTTCTAAAATAAAATAAAAAGTCATTCATTATGAAAACAGAATCATGAGAAGCTGCAAAAGTAGTTTTCTCTCAGAGAACTTGAATTTGCTGAAAGGTTTTTGATATGAAGGGACTGTTGGTTGTTCTTACAGCCCAGAACCAATAGAGGGCTCTAGTGCCATACACATAGTAGGATCATCCAGAGTGAGGTGTAAATGTGTGGAATGACATGATGTTACACAGTAGGTGCAGTAGGTGGCGGTATGCTGCTTAAAGTTGGTTGTGATCCGCCAGTAAACTGAGAGAAGAAGAACAAGAAGAAGAAAGTGCAGTGGGATTCTCTGAACACCGCTGTTGTCTTCTCCTAAAGTCCTTCTGAATTATCCTCTTTCCTTGACCTCAGGACGTTTTCCATCGAGGTCAAGGAAAACTAGTTAGGAAAACACGTTAGGACGTAATTTTTTATTAACTTTTCGACCCGAGAGGACGGAAGAGGATCTACAAAAAACTCTTGGTTAAATTTAAAGTCACGTCGGGACAAAAAAGAAGAGTGGAGCAGAGGATCCGGAGGCTTTTATTAGGATCATCATTCAACACCATTGTTTTCTCCTGTGAGCCAGTTGTGTTTCAGTAAAAGCTTTATGCTTCCGTCCTCTTCATACTGGACAAAAGACATCTAATGTTGTGTCCTCTGATCTTCTCTGGTAAGTTGCTGCAGGTCCCACTGCCTTTCTTTCTAAAGCTGTTTACACACCACACCAGACTCCACCTGGAAATCTGTGCATTTAAGAGTTAACTTGTTACAGACTGACTTTTTTTGTCCCGTAAAACATGAGATTATATCGTATAAGGATTCAAACTATGTTACTTTTCAATTCGGCATAGGTGTAATTCTTCAAGCAGCATGTATTTGAATAGATGTTATACTTTTTAAGGACGTGTTTGTCTTTTTTTTAGAGTGGTACAGGGGGTCTTTAGGAGGAGATAGCAGGTCAACAGTAGATGTCACATAGAAGTGGTGTATATGATCTGAAAGCTGGGAACCTGGAGATAATTTAAGATGCAGCTCAGCACTGTGTGACATGTTGATCTAGTCATAAATCAGAAATAAACATTAATTAATTCATTATTTAAAATAAATTGTAAAAGTGTGTAAAGGTTATAACATTATGATGAAGTATATGCTGGTCATCCCCATGCTCTATTATGTCTCATAAGTTATTGCAGCAATGTTTGTGTTGATACCATTTGTTACACAGATTTGGTGCTAAATTCTTGCAGAAATCTAAAAATGTCAAAAAGTTTTTCATCCCAAATCACAGCATGGCTTTTTCTATGGTGTTCCTCAAGGTCTATGTGTCTTAATGTGGTATTTTGGAGGGATTATTGATCACCTTTATCAATTCTCGATAGATAAAAATAGTTAAATTTAGCAACAAATCTGTGTAACAAATGTGTATCAACCCAAAAATTGCTGTAACAACTTATGAGACATAATAGAGCATGGGAATGCCCATCATATACTTCCATCATAATGTTCTAAAACCTTATACACTTTTACAATTAAATATTATCATTGTAAAAGTGTATAAGGGTTTAGAACATTATGATGGAAGTATTTGATGTTCATTCCCATGCTCTATTATGTCTCATAAGTTGTTACAGCAATTTTTGGGTTGATACACATTTGTTTTCGATTTCTGCAAGAATTGCATTTTTCGGAGATTGGCGAGCGCTTCTGTTGTGTAAACTGCTCAGAAACCCCCTTTTTGTCAATCTAGCTAGTAAAGCCATCTGTCCTCTGAATGCTCTAGGTTTCTAGTTTGTGGCTGTAAAGTTTCATGAGGCTGTGATTATCCTAGAGGTCACTACAGGTCATTTTATACAGTGAGGTAAAGTTTCAAAAAACGGTCTCACTACAATGAAATGTCTACTACGGGGACTAACATCATCACACATGAATACAGTTGGGCTGATTGGATCCACAAGAGTCTCAGCTTTACAGTGATACCCAATTTATGTGATTCAAGACTGTTCAGGGACCCCAGTATGCAAAAATATTCAAATACACCATTTTAGAATAGGCAAAAATAACACATTTATACTGCATGAAAAAAACTGCATGTGATTATCATAAAGTGGGCATGTCTGTAAAGGGGAGACTCCCATTTTCATCCACATATCTAGAGGTCAGAGGTCAAGGGACCCTTTTGAAAATGGCCGTGACAGTTTTTCCTGCTAAAATTTAGCCTTACTTTGGAGCGTTTTTTAGCCTCCTTCCTAACATGCTAGCAGGATATGGTTGGTACCAATGGATTCTTTAGGTTTTCTAGTTTGATGTCTTTGTCTAGCCCTAAAATTAAACCTACTAGAACCTCTGAAAGACAGTAAAGTCAGTGCTGTGATTGGTTCTGCAACACAAGTAGTAGACAAGTAAAGGTAACACTTTATATTACGGGTCTGTAATTTCCTAATAATTCCTTAAAAGTTTACTGGAAATAACTTTTTAATTCTCCAATAGTGATGATCCTACAGTGAATTATCATCTGAATCTGCAGCTCCCCTCGACTTTACACAGCTTTATAGTGAATTTCATTGTTTAACTTTGACTTTTATTGTAAAGAAAGAAGGTTTCAGAAGCTTGAAACTCCTCCATGTCTTTGTAGTGACCGGTTGACCCAGATTAATTTGATTCATTCCTTGTGGTCCCTGAACTGAATGAATCCGAAGCGTATCGACATGTCTCTAAATACCTTGTGGAATCTTCCCCCTTTTTTTTTGTTGCAGGATTCTGTGTGATGTTGTGAGGATGGGACAGGGTGGCGTTGGAAGTGACTGCAGCCCTGGAGGCTAATGAACCCGCTCCATTGGCCAGTCAGGATGCACATAGCTTCAGTGGGTGTCAGCAAGTTCTGTTTCCTGACTTCCCTCGCGTTCTGCGGCCTCCTGCTTCTGCTCATCCCTGCCCTCCAGCCCCCAGCACGCCAGGTAGACCTGCCTCAGCCCCGACCCCAAATCAGACCGGACCCATCGCGCCATGTCAGGGTTCCAGGAGTGCCTGTCCAAACTGGCTCTGCCTCAGAGCTGAAAAGGAGCTCAGCAGGGCAGGGGAGATCCATCGAGACCGAAGACACCGGGAATGATATCCAGAGTCCCAAGAGGTGGACGGACTCCAAAAGAGGAGCTCTCCCTGGAGGAAAGGGAGGTAGATTTTCAGGGTCTAGGTCACGGGACCTGTTACAGTTTAAGGACATTTTTATTGCAGTAAAAACTACCAGGAAGTACCACAAGTCCAGACTGGAGCTGCTGATTCAGACCTGGGTTTCTCAAGCTAAAGAACAGGTGAGGAGAGCCGGAGTTCTTTATTGTTTTGGATGTAGCCTCAACTGGCCTGTGCTCACTCTAGGGCTGGACTATCGGGAGGGATATAACAGTTACATAATCAAATACTCTAGTGCTGAAAGGATTAGTTGATTGACAGAAAATAGTAAACTATTTTAAAAATCATTTTAGGAATCATTAAAGTACTTAGCAGCAGTTTCAGCTTCTCAAATGTATTGTTTTTTTTCTGTTTTATATCATTGGTAAGTGAATATCTTTGAGAACTCAACTGTTTGTTGGACAAACAAATTGCATTGGTCAGTTTTCATTCTTTTTTTTCTTTTTTTTAAGTTTTATAGATCCAATGAAATCAGTTCAGAAAGAATCAACAGATTAGTTGATAGGGGTGTGTATCTCCCTCTTGAGGCAGTGTGTATTAGGGATGCACAATTAATCAAATATTAATCACAATTTTGGCTTCCCACAATTAAATGAACATAATCGACTGCGATTTTTTTTTAAGAAGCAAATTGCATGAAGTAGGTGTGTGATTGGAGAACATAGCTAGCTAGCTAGCAGGCAGGTGGCACACACTGAAAGAGAAGACACACTCAGGATGGATGTAATCATATATATGTTTGTTTTATTGGTTTTCTGCTATGTAAAGGTGAATCTATATGCCTGTTAATAACTGATAGTTTCAGCCCTGAATGAATACTGAGCTTAGCTAGCTCGTTATTTCATGATTGCATCATTTCAACACAAAACTAGAAAAGTGCACTCAGTAGAGTGCAGGTCTCCGCCAGGTGTGTCTGCAACTAACTGTCTGCTTCCTCCGAACAGAAACTGTCAATCCTGCTGTATGCTAAGTTACGTTAGCTGTTAGCTCTGTTAGCCAAACACACCGCAGGACTGCAACCAGCTCTCCTCCCTCCGACATAAGAAGACACGCTCTGTTGTAGTCCGTGCTCGGTTCAGTTTGCATGCAATTACCTCACCTAGGCGTGCAAATCAAGAGAGGAACAATTTATAATCCGTAACAGAAAGAGTTCAAACTGAAGCAGGCCAGTTAAGAGTAGGGAGGAGTCAGCAGTCAATGACGGTATAAAACAGTTAATTAAATATGTTTTCAATAAAATATGTTTTCAAAAAGTGTGAGTCACTGCAACCATGAGAGGTCATCGAACTGACGGTCAAAAATGAGCACAAAAAGTATTAGGCTGATGGGTACAGCAGTATGCGAGATTAGCCGTGGACAGACAGAGATGCACACACATATGACTGAACACATAATCTCCTGGCGGCGATAATAAATCATATGCAGCTCCGCGCCCAAAACCCTAACCCAAAGAAATGCATTGTGCTAAATACCGTGGTAGTTAAAGAGATATAATCACGTTCCATAAACCCAGGGGTGTGGTACATGAGTTAAAAACCCACTATAATAACTCATCACGAGTTGTGATCATTAAAGATATCAGCTGCATACTGACAGCAGGTCATACAATTCCGAGCACATCTATGTATTAATAAGAAGCCCTCATATAAACACATTCCTGCAGCCCGTACCACTTCACGACTTTGTGGATTCCACCAGTTTATATTGAATTTATATAGTGATGTTAGTGCTAATGGATTTGGCTCTTGTTGTCTGTTTGCTTGTCTGTTGTTTGGGTGGTTTTTTAGGGTGTTGCCTTTATCATCGGAGATTCCTCTGTAACGCTGTTAGTTTGTGCTCGTTTGACATTTAGTGGAACCACAGGACATTTATAAGGAAGTAAATCTTGATTTCAGCCCTCTTCTATCTGCCAAGTGTCAGAATCCTCTCTATTAAAACCAAGTTGTTTTATAGGTTCATTTTAGGTCATTATTATTTTTAATTATTCTACAGTTTCAATGGCCGTTTGTTACTCTTCGCTCTGGATAAGACCCCTGATACTTAAAATTCAAGTGTATGTGTGTGTTTTCTGTGTACGTTCCCTTATGGCAGTCCTGGCCTGGGCTTCAGGAGAGGGAGTTCCACAGCAACCTGAAACTGGGAGGACACATGCTAAAACACTTAACACACTTTGCCGTGCACGTTCTCTCAATGACGTAATCTCTGCCCCACCAACCGCCGTGCACCATCCATATCCACACACACACACCCATCAATCACTATACCGCAGCTCTGACTCTGATGAGTTTTATACATACTCGAGCTTGACGGTTAATTTGCGACCTTGGAAACCGTTGTCAAACTTAACTTTTAAGCCAACATTGCGAATGGGTGGAATATTTTTCACTCATTCTTTTGTCAGACTAGACCTTTCTTCTGAAGGCTGAAGTGAGTGGAACTATTATACTGGGAATTGCGTGAGGTCGGCAAACGTGAATCGATTAGATCTGAAGTGTAGAGAGGAGAGAACGACTTTGATTCAATTCAATTTAGTTATATCACGTTTTTGTCTTTTTTTAGGGGAGTACAGGGGGTCTTTAGGAGGAGATAGCAGGTCAACAGTAGATGTCACATAGAAGTGGTGTACTTCATCTGAAAGCTGGTGAACCTGAAGATTAATTTGAGAAACAGCTCAACACTGTGTGTCAAGTTGTTCAAGTCATAAATCAGAAATAAACATGAATTCATGAATGATTTAAAATTTATTGTAAAAGTGTATAAAGGTTTAGAACATTATGATAGAAGTATATGATGGTCATTCATGCCCACGCTGTATTATGTATCATAAATTGTTGCAGCAATGTTTGTGTTGATACCATTTGTTACACAGATTTGGTGCTAAATTCTTGCAGAAATCTAAAAATGTCAAAAGGTTTTTGATCCCAAATCACAGCATGGCTTTTTCTATGGTGTTCCTCAAGGCCTTTGTGTCTTAATGTGGTATTTTGGAGGGATTATTGATCATTTTTATCAATTCTCGATAGATAAAAATGGTTAAATGTAGCAACAAATCTGTGTAACAAATGGTATCAACACAAAAATTGCTTATGAGACATAATAGAGCATGGGAATGCCCATCATATACTTCAATCATAATATTCTAAACCATTATACGCTTTTACAATTAAATATTTCTGATTTATGACTAGAAGAACTTGACACACAGTGTTGAGCAGCATCTCAAATTAATCTTCAGTTTCCCAGCTTTCAGATGATGTACACCTCTTCTATGTGACATCTACTGTTGACCTGCTGTCTCCCCCTAAAGACCCCCTGTAACCCCCCCTAAAAAAGACAAAACGAGGTCTGTTGTGGGTCTCAGAGGGTTAAAGTAGTCCTAAGTACCTCATATGAAGTTCTAATTATCCATCACAGAAAGCACTGTGACCAGCTGTGTATCGAGAGCTATTAAAAGCAATTATAAGTCCCACTGGCGGACAAAGAGCCTCAGAGAAGGAGGAGGAGGTCTAACGGCAGAAACACTCTGAACCCACTTCACCCACAAATGTCCCAGTCAGAGAGGATCCAGTTCAGTTTGTGCTCCCAGTATCAACAGCTCTCTGCTCATACTGGCTCTTGAGTCCAGGTCTGCTGTGAAAGGGCTCCACTGTGAGTCTGTTCTGCGTCAGCTATCAGCCGTAACCAACCATGTGCTACCCAGACAGTGGCGGCGGGCCGCGCGATGTTGATCGTCGCTCGAGCTGAAGCCTGGCTGTTCACATCAGGAGCGCATTAGTCCTTGCTGTTTACTACAGAGCTATCTCTCTCTCTGTCGGGGTTAGGTCAATAAAGTCTGCTCCACGTGTTTTACAACTGCCTGTAAAATTAAAAGCTGCTTTAGTGTAAATATGTCAGTGTAGCTCTTCCACTTGTAGCAGTCTGTGTGGTGTGTAGAAAAGGTAACTTCACATAAAGAGACAGGCGATGGTTATTTAATAGAAGCCCAAGGTCAAGGTTAACGGACCGTGTCATTAGGTGGTGGGTGGGTGAAGGTTAAAGCCTGCAGGGCTCTGAAGAGGTCTAGCATGTCTGTCTCTGCCTGCTGTACACTGTACATTGACACCCAAAATCTTGAGATACCCTACAGGAGGTAGAACAAAGCACAACAATGTTTTTCATATTCTCTTAGGTCTCCTATATATGAAATGGATTCTTGTATACAAATAATTTACTGCAAAAGTGGTTAAATTGACAGATATTGTGACGCAATAATAATAGTATTAAAGTAAATAACATGAGTTAAGGTGCATCATCTCCCATTCAGCCTGGCTTTATTTTGCATTTTTTTTATTTATGGGGTGTGTCACAATATCTGATCATCAGCGATCAAACACGTCAGTGCAAAATTCACTGTCAGTGTAGCAGGTAACCTTTATGTCTTTTGTCTGTAAAAGCTCTGTTCATAGACCGCATATAAAGATGGACGACATGACAGCTCCCTTAAAGTGAAGCTAAAACATCTGGATCGCCCCCTGGTGGCTGGTTGCAGTATATAGGTCATAAAGCCCGCCCCCTTCCATGTTAGTGGATGGGACATGGGCCAAACTAAAAAGTCAAAGTATACATGTCAAATAATTTTTTTCCCAAAGATGGTTTCTGTCATTTTTGGTAGTTGTTATCACGCTGATGTTTGTTCAAGTATTCATTTTTCTGCCAAGTTTGGTTTTAATTAGTTATTTGATGCCACAAACACGTTGACACACGTCCTCGTCTACGAGAGAAAACAATAGAGCACTTCATTGTGTCCCCAGTAGAGCATGAATGTGTGCTTAACAGTGTGTCTTTGTCTGTTTCAGACCTACATATTCACTGACGGTGAGGACAAGGAGCTGCGGATGAGAACAGGTAAGACGATGGGACAGTTCTCGTAGGAAATGAGAGTGAAATTCGACATGTTTTGTGTAGCCATATTATAGAGTGACCTAGCAAACCAGAATAAACATTAGTATGATACAGCTAGGATACGCAAAAAAGTGAGCCAATCAAATTTGATTAAATATTCGCAACAGTATCTGGGTCAAGTTGACCTTGTCGTCAGATGATAAACATTCAGACTGTATGTCTGAAGTATATCAATATGCCTTGTAGATAATAACATCCGATGTACTGTAGATAACAGGAATATGTGCAGCTGTACAGCCAAGAATTGTGTCATGGTGTTTGCATTGTAATGTGTCAGGAATGTACATGGCTGCAAGTACACATTTTTCAAACAAAGCAGATGGAAGAAGAATGTTAACATTAGGGCTGCCAATCATTTAAAATATTTGATCACAATTGATCGCAAATGAATCACATTTTTTCATCTGCTCAAAATGAACCTTAAAGGGAGATTTGTCAAGTGTGTAATACTCTTATCAACATGGGAGTGGACAAATATGCTATGTCAGTGTGTCAGTGTGCTGACTTGACTATGACTTGCCCCAAACTGCATGTGATTATCATAAAGTGGGCATGTCTGTAAAGGGGAGACTCGTGGGTACCCATAAAACCCATTTTCATTAACATATCTGGAGGTCAGAGGTCAAGAGAACCCCTTTGAAAATGGCCATGACAGGTTTTCCTCACCAAAAATGTTTTTTAGATGATGATTTTTTGGTTGCTGGAAAAAAATTTAATAAATAATTCCTGACAATCACCGATATATTTGACTTCAGGACATCTCTGACTACATACATGCTGAAAATCAAATATTCTCTATCAATTTTAATTACAGTATTAGTATATATTTCCAAAGTAAAAGTCCCTAGAAATGTATGATTCAACTTTTTCCCATGTCTAGTGTTAAAAAAGTTCCAAAAATTGCAATATCGAATCGCCATACTTGTAGAATCTCAATACTTATCAAATCGGCACCCAAGTATCGAGATAGTATCGAATCGGGAGATAGGTGGATTGTCCCAGCCCTGGAATCAGACATGTAAAAGTGGTATTGAGCCATCCATAACTGTATGTGAATCATCTGCTACCAACATCTAAAATCCACAGTACATTACTTTGCACAGCAGAAATGGAATTGAACTGTGCTGTGCTCTGCTGTCTCTTTACCAGGAGCTAACATCATCAACACTAACTGCTCAGCAGCTCACACCCGCCAGGCTCTGTGCTGCAAGATGTCTGTGGAGTACGACAAGTTCATCGAGTCGCAGAAAAAGTGAGTGAAAAGTGACTAGTTAAACAGCTGGGATGCAACAAACGGTTAATTAACCAATTCAAACATGATATTTCTACGAGTTGATTACAAGCCACCGACACATATCCACTCAAAGTGAGTTACAGTGCTGACTGTGTCTGTCTGTGTGTTGTAGGTGGTTCTGCCATGTGGATGATGATAACTACGTGATCCTGCCCAGCCTGCTGCGGCTGCTCTCCTCCTACCACCACAGCCAGGATGTCTACCTGGGCCGGCCCAGTCTGGATCATCCTATAGAGGCTGCAGAGAGGGTCAAGAGTGACGGATCGGTCAGTCTGCTTAAACCTTATTAGGAGGATCCCGGCTCCGCTTACTGACAAATATAGCTGTTCCGCCCTTAACAAGCTGGCTGATCTGGCTGCCTTCGTCTCATTTCAGGTGTCTGTCAAGTTCTGGTTTGCCACAGGAGGAGCAGGTTTCTGTATCAGCAGAGGCCTGGCACTGAAAATGAGCCCATGGGCCAGGTAGGTCATGGACCGTGGACATTTCTAAGTGTCTTTACGAGGGCTGTCCTCAACCACAGAAATTCTTACTCGACTAATTGATTAGTTGATTTAATCGACAGATCTGTAAAACAGAGTTTCTCCACAAAGAATCACACAAAAGGACCACGTTAAGGGGACTCTGTAAGAATCAGAAATAGCTTGTTAACAGTGACACCTGTGTCAGTTAAGTCAATGACAGTCAGTTGCTCGCGCTTGTGCTCGCACTACGTGGACGTGAGCGAGCATCGGTCAAACGAAGGTCCCTCCATGAATGGAAGGCCCGGCCGATGTTGATCCTAGTGTTAACTTTTCCTGCGAGAGACATCGTAGTTTTGGTCTCCTGGGCCGGAGTCGATTACGTTACTCTCTCCGCAGTTAACCCCCGCCGTCACTTCACTCAACGGCAGGAAACCAGACACAGGAAACCTCTGTTGGTCTGGAGGAGCTGCAGCATTTATTTCTGCACAAACTGTGTCAAACGTCCACTGAACATTCACTGATGTTCTCAAAGCTAAATTAACTCTCTTCTAAATAAGTCCTTATTTTCTGCTGCTGCTGTTGGTGTGAAACGCACACGTCGACAGGCTCCGTAGGCTGAAAAACTCTGTCCTCTGGTTTCAGTTTGGGGAATTTCATCAGCACAGCAGAGAAGATCCGACTACCGGACGACTGCACCATCGGCTACATCATCGAAGCGCTGCTGGAGGTGGCCCTGACGCACACGCACCTCTTCCACTCTCACCTGGAGAACCTACAGAAGCTGCCCATTGACACTGTGCTGGAGCAGGTGAGTGTATGGCATGACATTTGAGAGGCCTTGAGTAAATGTGTCAGTGAAATCTGGCATTTGGAGAAGGGTCTAGCTGTGGAGCTCCAGGCTTGGGCCCATCGTTTTTCTGGTCCTGAGTTCGGAGAAGGAAGTGACGTGTCAAATTGTGTACGCCGTGTCCTCTTTAATATTTAGATATTACTGTAACTTATAATATTAGGTAATATTAAGCAGCAAATAACTTGCACAAACCTTATGAATCATATTAGCATCCAAAAATATGATTGTTTGTGTTTTTCCTGAGGCCCCTTTTCATCATTTTGCTCTCTGCACTTGAAGTTGAACGGTGTGTATTTTCTGTTTTGTTTTGCAAACAGGTGACTCTTAGCTTCGGAGGCTTTGACAACAGAAGAAATGTGGTCAGCATTCTTGGAGGTTTTTCACTGACTGAGGACCCCACAAGGTAAGCATATTAATAATAATAGGCCCAGACGTTAATAATAATATGGCCCTTCGGCTCCTCCACACACACCGCACAGTCCCATGGCTCTGATCAACATTCAATTATCATACGGTGAATCTGTGAGACTTCAAACTAGGGTTTAATATCAATAACCTTTTATTAACAATTACTTCTGATTCATGAATGTGCTGCTATAACAGCCCTCCGCTCTTCTGTGAGCGAGACTTTCCACCAGATTGGCTGCAGGGATTTGCTCCATTTCAGCCACAAGAGCATTAGTGAGGTCAGCCACTGATGAGGCCTGGCTCGCAGTCAGCGTTTCCAGTTCATCTCTTAACACCCCTTTCACACCAATGACCAGAGTTGGACCAGGTTTAGGCTTGAACGTTTGAGAAAACGTTTGAGAGAAATTAATATATCCACGATGCTCTTCTCTTTCCCATCCTGCAGGTTTAAGACAGTCCACTGCCTTCTGTATCCAGATACTAACTGGTGTCCAAAGCTCCAGCATCGCCACATAAACTGAAAGCCACTGTGTGTTTTTTTTTTTTTAATCCTGCTCAACATTTATCCCACTGCCTCCACGCGTGCCGTGTTTGGGTCAAGCTACGTTTAGCCGGAAAAATGTGATCCAAAGCAGCCTCTCCTCATGCTTCATAAATGCAATTTAAAAATCGAAATAGGTGGAGCCAAAGAATGACTTTTTCTGGCTACTAGAGCATGGAAGTGGGTCAAAGTCACCAGATAACACAATTCTGTTATCAGTTCTGAAACTCCTCTGTGCATGTCAGTGCCATGCTTCTTCCACATTATATGTGAAGGACCCCCACAGTATTATCATTGCCTTGGGTTCCCTTACTCTGTTTATGAGGGCATGGATGTTTGAGTGTTTAATGAAAGGCCTTACTTTCCCTCTGTCACCCACAAACCACTGACTGTTACCCAAAAGTCAATATAAAATCAAGATTAGATTGTTGAGGTACTTTTTTAAAGAGTCCGATTAAGATGTATTGAGATTATCCTAATTCTCTGGTCTCAAACACTAACTGAACTGATGTTTGAAACCGTCCGTGGAAGGTTTTGTATGCTGCGTGGGCACACATTGATTTCGGTGATGCCTTCGTATTCTCCGCCAAATCCCTTCTCCATTTCTAAAAGGCCCATCTTTATGGTTTTTGCACTACTTTGATCTTTCCTGTATGATACTGACTGTAGTTAACATGTTACAATGTTGGTATAAATGTGTGTGTGTGAACTTCCATGTATTCTTTCTTTGTGTAGGTTGTGTAGTCTTAGCTCTAATGCAGAGCTACTCTGGAGGCAGAGATCATTAGTTTTGTTGGAGTTAGTGGAGCCAAAGATATTTCAACCACATTGCCATGAAATTTGGTGTTCATGGTCCCCAGAGGGCGTTGCTAATAATTTAAGGGCGTTTTCATATTGGGTATGATTGATCCGTACCGTGCCCGAGTACGATTGTCCCCCCCTCCGCTCAGCTTTCACATTAGTAAAGTTGTTCCGTTCCCAAGTACACTTATGTCATCATCCACGTGTATTTGTTTTTATGTTGAGATCAGCTGTTCTAGTGGCGGAACATCGTGAAACACTTCATTCAAACTTGACTGAAACAAAATAAAACTCACCAAAACCGTCGTCGTTACTCTTTCAAACAATCACCACCTCTGGTTTGGTTGAAATAAACTCTTATTTCACAGAGTTTGATGTGAAAATATGCCGATTCTTTATGTTACCCCTCTCTCTCTGTCCGCTGAGCAGCTGAGCAGCTCTTGTTCATCAGAGGCGGATACAGATTTAGATGTATACAGATATCGGAGGAGACCGGCGGCATTGAAAAAAAGCCCGACCTTTCAAAACTACTCGCTGACTGCGAATGTTACTCACGTTAAATAGCGGTCCGCTGCCGTGGTTTGGTACAGTTGGCTTTCACACCTGATGCGAACCGTACCCAAGTACACATGAACCGTACTCCAGACCACCTTTTCAAGTGGACTCGGGCACAGATCGATGAACTGCGCCCGAGTACGGTACAGAGCGTTCACACTAATCAAACGAACTGGACTTTGGGGACAAGTGCACTCCCCGGGTCCCTGATGTGAAAGCACTCTAAGTGACCTCTGACCTTTTATTAGGCACTGCCATCAGGTCCAAATTTCTTGTTGACCAACACTTTGGTGATGCCTTATCAGATTTAAGTGAAAACAGTTTCAGATGAGCATTCTTTTGCTTGAACTAAGCAGTAAGTGATTTTCACTTGATAAGATTTTTTTAAATAAATCCGGATGCCCAGCTACCAGAAGCCTTAAAATGAGATCAAAAGGCCCAATGTCATTGTTGTTTAGTGTAGTTTATTCAAAGGCAGGGTGGGCGATCTTGAGAAACTAGAAAGAGATTTTAATAAATGTTCCAGCCGAAAAAGCCAGCTCCAAAAGTCCCTAAATCCAGTAGTCTGCTGATCCTCCGAATTATAAATGCTCATGATAAAATGGAATAAGGAAGTCTTTGTAGACAAAATGCTTTGCCGACTTGTACTTTGATAAACTGGTTCTTTGGCTCCACCCACTCCGTTTACACCAACCTGTGACAGTAGAGTGCTGCAGGGATGACGGTATTTTTGTAGGCCAACCCGGAAGTTGGCATCGCCCCGGTTCCCCTGGACAAATTATTGATTATAAATAATGGATTATTGCAGAAAAAAAGCTCTGTGGAAAACAAACATTTCACTTACTTACAGGTTTTGTTCAGCAAGTGTGACGTATTTTATGTCGTAGAACAAAACGTTAAAATCTCTTCAGCTTGTGTTAAACACAGACCTTATTTCAGCCATCTAACTAATATCCCATTAAAAAAAAAAAACATTGACTTCGAGCACTTCGACTTCTGCAAAATTGATAACTAATTTCCGGGTTTTAGGACTCATTCCTGCAGCACTCACACTATTTCTGCCTGTAAAAAGTATTTGTGTATAAAACACTCGTCTACCTTTTTTGCACAGAAGACTAGAATCCAAAATCCAGAGCACGTGTTCCACTGCAGGTCAGTGAGTGAGACTGAGTGAGTGAGAGAGTGAGTGAGAGTGTTTTTGTAAACCCTTTACCACTGATGTATTATTGTGTTGTTTCAATAACAATAAAACCTTTTCTGCATCGTCACGTGTTTCACTGATTCATTGTTATCATATAGTTGATGTATGCCTCTGTGTTATTTGGGTCATTGAACAGAACACTGCGTGACCAAACCAGTGCTTTAGCAGTATTGTAGTCAATGACATTGATTAGAACGGTCAGATTTATAGGAGTCTGTTATCCATCATCCTTCTGGGAAGTTCCTCTATGTAACCAGTTAAACCCTTTTGTTAGACGGGCAGATGAGCTCACTGAGCAAAACACTGGAACACATGAAGTTGATTAGTGTGGAGAGACGCTGCTCCTATATCACAGACAGGGTGGATGTTGATGAAGAAAAGGCTACTACAATTAAGGGTGTGTGTGTATGCATAGTTGTTTGTGTCTGTAAGGTCTGTGCACTTCAGTCATGATCACATGTGTGCTCATTGCTACAAGTTAAAGCTTCAGTAGGCAGTATATTAGTATTGGTATTTTTTTTTTGCCGTCTCTGAGCAGCTGTCAATCACTCGCGAACTCCGACCAAACAGTCAAACTAGGCAGCGCTGATCAAATATGAATCAATATTCTGTTACTGTAATGACTATTTCTCTCCTCAAATGTTTTTAGAAACATCTTGTAGTGCACTGTTTAGCTGTAAAATGAGAAAGTTTGTGACCCGGCAGCCATGTTGAGATCTGTTGAGGAAATACCAAGCACCGCCCACCAGCCGGAGCCCAGCCAATATAAACGCTCTCTCTCAATGAAATGACCTGTGATTGGTCAAAGTCTCCCGTCACAGGCTATACTTTCTAAAGCCTGAAAACAGAGCCATGAGGAGGTGCAGAAGTCTAGTTTTCTCTCAGAACACTTGAATTACAATATGCTGAAAGGTTGTTATTGAATTTTTGGCCCAATGATGCCAAAAATATACTGCCTACTGCAGGTTTAAGTGATTTAAGTCCACTCACCTCCATTGTTTTGTATTGGACGGGAGGCAGAAATCTCAGAGATAGATGTGAAAATCTGGCCAAATAAACCAAAAGTGCAAGGAGAGAAAATACTGTATGTTTTATTGTTATTTGGGTGAACTGGCCCTTAAAGGTCCCATATTATAAAAAAGTGAGAATTTCATGTTTTTTAATATAAAACAGGCTTAAGTGCTATATAAATACTGTGAAAGTACCGAAATGCTCAATCCAAAGGGAAATACAACCACCACAGCCTGTATTCAGAAATTCTGAATTTGAAAAAAGCCGTCAGGATTACTGTCCATTTGTGATGTCACAAATGTACAATATTTAGACCCTTTACACAGATTTAAACGTAAACATTCTTAATGTGTCCCAGTTTATTCCTGGTTGCAGTGTATGTGAATGACATCAGCTGACAGGAAGTATACATGGACCCAAACTGTTGCCTAGCAATGCAATTGCTATTTTGTCGCAATTCCGTCGAAATGCGCTAAAACGGAGCGTTTCAGACAGAGGGTAGATACAGGCATATTCAGGCCAACGGTATGAGGAAAATAAAGGTTTTTTTGAACATTACAGCATGTAAACATGTTCTAGTAGAAACACAAAATGTAAGTATGAACCTGAAAATGAGCACGATATGGGACCTTTAAACATCTGTATACTCAGACAGACAGCTGTCTGTGGTGATTTCTGCCTGTTCACACTGACCTGGAAGACTGGCGGGCTCTGAACATTAATAACTTTACTAGTGTTAATCTTTGAGCTCAGTAGAGGAACACACACAGAGAGAGAGAGAGAGAGAGAGAGAGAGAGAGAGAGAGAGACTCGGCTTCCTGCAGCCTGCAGCCCGGATCGACCTCTTTGTCTGCTGCACATCTGGTGAGAACCTCCACGCTCCTGCAGAACCATCAAACACACGTTATGAATCATAAGTAGGCTATGTGTGGATGCAGATTAATGTGTGGCGAGTTTAGAAGAAGGACCAGGAAGTTGCAGCAATAGTTTGGCTCGACTAGACATGAAGGAGTCACATGACTGATCGCCTCTCTTCAGTCTGTATTAACTGTCTGTCTTGTTGCATATTAATCTGCAGCTGATCTCGGAGGACTTGACCGACCATGGAGATTTCATTTACAGGCAAACGAGCTGTGGTCACCGGAGCAGGAAAAGGTAGTAAACACTTAACACACACAAAAACACAAGAGGTTTTCAGTGCGTGCAGTGACACCATGAGGCTGCTTTAAGAATTACATCCTCCTCAGCCCTGCAGGACACACACACAGGGGTCAGAGGTCAGGGGTCATCACAAATAGCCATTTAACCCATACAACACACACCCTTCCACACACTTCACCACTTCCACCTCTGACCCTTTACCACATTTATTTATATTTAAATTTATTTTACTTTATTTCATTTTAATTCTTTGGATTGTTTAAGTATGTGTCCTCCCTTTTTCTCTGAATTCAATTGAAATTATAGTTTAAGATTAAGTCTTGTTTTGTTTTTTTTATGTTTTCTCTCTCCCCCATGTTGTGAAATTTTGTGTGAAACAAAGAGACAGCTGTAAAATGAAAATACAGTAGGAAAGAATGTGATGATGATTGTATAAGTTGCTGAAACTGCAAGTTAAAAAAAAAGAAATAGCCATTTAACCCTTACCTAAAAAGTTTTATTCAAGTGCGCTAGTAGTATACTTCTTGAACTTCTTAAACTTCTTTTGAAGCTTAGAATAAAAAAGTTCAATTTGCTTTTTATACTTATCAGAGATATAGCCTACTTCACAAAAGTATACTTATTATTCTTGGCTTATACTGACAAGTATACCGAAAAGTCTACTTGGTTTATACTTGTACTTGTGTCTTTTGATAGAGGTATACTTAAAAGTATAATAAAGTATTCTTGCCTTATAGTCCTACATACTTACTTTTTCATACAAATGCAGTTTGTAAATTTACTTCAATTTATAAAGAATTTTGGTAACACTTTTTTATTTTACAGGTCTGCAAATTTCATGGTAATTAGCAAGTAACCTATTTGAAATTTCTTTGGAATTACTGCCAAATTACCCCAATATTTACCTTAAAAAATGTATTGAAAATTATTTTATTATAAACATTATTTCATAATTATATTCCTTATATTCTGAGGTAAATATTGGGGTAATTTGGCAGTAATTCCAAAGAAATTTCAAATAGGTTACATGCTAATTATCGCCTAAGTACCGTGACATTTGTGGACCTGTAAAATTAACAGAATCTTCTATGTTTTTGGATTCTCCATTCACCATGGAGACATGCGAGAAAAAAACATTTTTATTATTTATTATTTTTTTTATCATCACAAAACATCAAGTCAAATAGCAAAAGGAGCAAGTCTCTTTATGTACTACATAAATCATTGGCTAAGTACCAGTAAAAGTACTGCTTATACTATATACTGCTTATAAATGCTAAATGCTGGGACTTAAAGTGTTACCATTAAAGAAAATAACTGATAAAAACTGAAGAGATGAAAATAAATGTGAATTAAAATTAAAAATTCTGTGATAAAATTGCATGTGAACTTCAGAAGACTGCTTAAGGCATGTAATGAATTTTTACGTATACCCTCAAAGAGTCTTGTCAGTCCCTACTCACTGAGAAAATGGAATAAAAAAAAGCTTTGTTCCCGAGTGGCAAAGCCTGAGTCATGTGTGGAATGTGTGTGTGAGTGTGTGTGTCAGCTCTGGTGTCACAGCAGCAGCTCCGCTCTCTAATCAGTCTTTGTGTTTATGGATGTTTTGTATCTCAGGGATCGGCAGAGCCACGGTTCTGGCTCTGGCACGCTGTGGGGCAAAGGTCACAGCGGTCACACGCACGAAGGCTGACCTCGATAGTCTGCTGCAGGAGGTACTCCTCTTACTTTCACTTGAAGTTATGTGTGATGGATGGATGTGATGTCATCTGACAGATCAAGACAGTTCTATTATTACAGAGTGTGTGAGAGTTAAAACACTGTGCATCGACAATATCACACCAATACCTTGTGATGGCTTCCTCTCACAGTGTTCCTCCATCACTCCGGTGTGTGTAGACTTGGCAGACTGGGGGGCCACGGAGGCGGCCCTGCAGGATGTCGGCCCCGTTGATCTGCTGGTGAATAACGCCGCCTATGCCAACCTGCAGCCCTTTCTGGAGGTCACGCCCGACCAGTTTGACCAGTAA
Organism: Sebastiscus albofasciatus; assembly: GCA_916701655.1. Classification (NCBI taxonomy): domain Eukaryota; kingdom Metazoa; phylum Chordata; class Actinopteri; order Perciformes; family Sebastidae; genus Sebastiscus; species Sebastiscus albofasciatus. Next base: position 18,566 of record CAKAOI010026794.1, read on the forward strand.
GACAAAACGATCTCCAACTAGGAAGCTGCAGCAGCAAATAGTCACAGAATATACAGCACAATGTAGAACGTATGAGTCATAATATACAGTTTCATCATACGACAACCTGTTGTTTATTATGTTCTAAGTTGTCTTTCATCTCCAGGTCGTTCAATGTCAATGTGAAAGCTGTGCTGCATGTCTCTCAGGTACAAGAATGGCTCAAATCCATATACTGCACTGTGCATGTCCTTCACTCTTGGCTCTATTTTACATCTCCTGTAATGGATTAGCTGTGTATCAGTGGTTTAATCACACCATTGGTTTAAATTGAAATGTCTGTTTCATCAAACTGCTTCTGTTGAAGCAAACCGAGCTCTGTCTATGTGTTGGCAGATAGTAGCCCGTGATATGAAGGCCAGAGGATCAGGAGGCTCCATCGTGAACGTGTCCAGCCAGGCCTCAAAGTGTGCCCTCAGAGACCACACTGTCTACTGTGAGTAACAGAAGAACCAGCATTCAGCTGGAGCCTTTCATTGGAGAAAAAGATTTCAGTTCTTGGATCTCTTAAATGGAAGTAGCTGATGTTCAGTACATATACGAACAAATCTCTAAAAGGTGCTTAATTCGAAATTCAGAGCATATCTATCATTGAGAGATTGCCTCCACGTGGCTCTCAACATGGCAGCAGCTGAGCCGGTGGCTAGCAGATAACAGTGCTAACAGGGCAAACGATGGCAACAATGCTGACAGAGCAAGCTGGGGGGAACAGGAGGGTGGCGCTAAACTTCCGCGACGACACCATCGGTCAGGATGGCATTATCAGCGTTAACCGCCATATGATTGCAGTGCAGAGCAGCGACTGTGAGCTAGCCAGTGGGGCACTCTCACATGCACTAGACTAGGCTATTGGCATGATTCCATCAAGCAGTCCAGTTCTGTTAAGTTTGCTACACATTAGAGCGTCTATTTTTGCCTTTCCATTAGCAAAAGTTGTGGACGGTACCAACCGAACCACTCCTTTCTCGGTTCCACCTTGGTCTAGGTTCCAAGTGAGCTGAGCCGATGCAGTAGGTCGAGTAAAAACATTGCAGATCACTGTTCGGCCAGAGAGAATAGACACTAGTGCAACATGGGACATCGTGCACAAACCCGCCATTTTTAAATAGCAAAGCTACGGTCAATGGCAACCGCAATGTTTAATTCACTCGACCCAGATTTTTAAAAAATCGCAGCCCGCAAAACTACACCGTGCACTACGATGGACACACTTTGTACATTACGCCGTCCAATTAATGAAGTGCAGATCCTCTGTTTGGTTACCATTGAAATGATTCAGCAAGTGTCCCGTTGAAGATGATGTTACGGCAGTTTCACGCGTCGTCGCTACAGCGATTAGCTAAGAATCCCGCCTACACTGAGCTGGCAGTGGAAACACTGCATAGAGAAAAGGACCTGGACTTCACTGCTGGTATACATATTTCCCTGTTAATTACGCTGCGGTTGTCTCTGTGTTCCTGTCATTGTTCAGGTGCCACTAAAGGAGCCCTGGACATGCTGACTAAAGTGATGGCTCTAGAGCTGGGACCCCACCAGGTACCATCACGCTTACGCTGCATGGCAATTGTGGACCAGGAGAATCTTAAAGTTAATCCCGAAGGATAGCCACAAAAATCACAAGCGATTTAAAGGGAGAGGGGAAACAGCAAATGAAAACAGGCCTAAAAGGAAGGCTCCCTACACGCAATATATCTTGAAAAGACTAAAACTAAAACACCGCTGCAGAACAGCTGACTAGAACATAAATGAAACAAACGAACCAGTGAAGGCAGGCCACAGACCTAACCCACTCTAAGAGACTCCAGAGAAGAGAAGAAGCTAAATGGTGAGTGAATCCAACAGATCACTCACCACTCACTCAATCCTCACTTGGGGAGTTTTAGTTGGTCTTGTATGACCAGCAGCTTATTGTAATGTTATAGTCAGTTCACTAACTTTATGACTCCTCCGCTGCTGTTTCAGTGGCTTAGTAGTTTAGCATTTAGCATAATACCCAAATTGTCCCTATAGTAGCCACAGTGGCTGCTGCTCAGCAAAAGTTACATAATGTTTCTTTTATAATGACAGTACAGTGAGAGGTTATGAAGGATATAGCATTAATGAAGAATATTAAATAAGCAATTTGTCTCTGCTGTTAAATAATGAGATGTTTGATTGTGTTCTCATTGATTGAATGATGGAGTTGTTTGTGTTCTGATCAGATCCGAGTGAATAGTGTGAACCCCACGGTGGTGATGACTGAGATGGGTCGCCTGGGCTGGAGCGACCCCGAAAAAGCCAAGACCATGACGTCCCGCATCCCCCTAGGCCGCTTCGCAGGTCAGACACTACAGGCTGTATATACACATCAAACAAAGTCTCTCAAACTCAAATTCTTTTGTAGGCAAATCATTTTAATAGACTTCACAATCAGGTCTGTAGATGTGCTCATTGTTGCTATTTGAAGCCAAATTCTTGTGCAACACAGCGCCTAATGCGCACGAAAATGACTAGATGAATATCACGGCTGGAGACCATTGTTGGCCGAGTGTTCCTCCAAACTTTTCCATAGTGCAAAGATGCTGGTAGCAGTATTTTAGTGGCCATTAACTCTCCCTTTCTAGCAGAACACACCAGCAGAGGGAAACCGATGCATAAACACTCAGGGCATCTTCCTCCTCGGCAGCAACAGACTCTTCCTTTCCCCCACGTCCAATCGGTTACCCCCAGCAGCCGGTTTGCAAGTAGTGTAGTGATTCTCTAATTGATCTTCGCCCAATCAACAATAACTCGTTAGCAGTCGCTTTCTTTTTCTTGCTGCACCCCCAGAACCCCTACTTTGGTTTTGAAACCCTCCCTATTTTTGAGGTCTCAAGGTTGGCAAGTATGTAACCACGGCCTGGCTCCAGCTCTGTATTTAAAGGGACAATGGGTAGGATCACTAAAAAAAACCAACGTATAGACTCATACAAAAATAATCCCTCTCAAACATCACTTCTGACCCACTAGCAGTGTGTGGTGGTGTCTGTATCTGCACAGACCCTGCAGCTGTCTGCCTGGATTTTCTTAATTTGCAGTGTTTGGGATGTTTTTGGCTCTAAAAATACGTAGCGACCAGATGCCAGATCGTAGCATGCATCCAAGAGGAAGCTACTAAAATGGCGGACACCGAGGCGAAAACGCCAAGGGGACAAAGCTCGTTCCAAAATGAGAGTGAGTATGTGGTTGGCTTTCACCCGCTGCTGGTGAGCACCTTTAACACACATCGTCGTGAGATTGGTATCCATCTTCTCATCTCACTCTCATAATGAAGGGAAATAAGCACTTGTACTAAACTTCTTGACGTTTAGGTTTGTCTTCCTCTTTACTTAAAGACACATGGAGAGTGTGAGAGTTCATACCAGGGTGCTGAAAAGGAGGCTGATGGTTGATTCAGATTCAGGAATGTGGATTCAGGAATGTGGATTCACCCTCGCTCTTCACCCGTTCTCTGGCCATTCAGCCTACATGTGTTTAGTGGACTTGGATATGTCCTCTTATAACTGGAGCGAGAGCTGTGTTCACATTCTCTTCAAGGAAGTCTAGCATGTTCTTAGTCAGTGTTGGACTCCACCAATACTGACTTGGTGCAGCCAAAGAGTGCAATTAGATCTAATCTTATAGTCAGCATGGGTATAAACATAATGATGCAGTGTATACACACACTTAAACTTGATAAATGTGTTGACCTACATGTTAACTGAGCTCCTTGTGTGTGTGTGTGTGTGTGTGTGTGTGTGTGTGTGTGTGTGTGTGTGCAGAGGTGGAGGACGTGGTGAACAGTATTTTATTCCTGCTGAGTGATAAGAGCAACATGACTAACGGAGTCTCTCTGCCGGTGGACGGAGGCTTCCTGGCCTGCTGATCGACGCGATGCCTCGTCTCAGCACACCGTCCATCTGCTTCCTGTCTCATCACCGCACTGCGTTATACAAACAGAGGTCAATTTTATTCAGTCATTAAACAAACAACCTCTAACTTTTCTTTATTTGTGCTGATTTATATGTGATATTGGAGCATGTTTCTGTGATATTTATGTACAGGAGTATTATTGGTGTCTACTGTACAGAGGGTTTTAACATGTTTGCAGATGAGGTTAGAACACAAGTCTAGATTAGAATGTTTTTGCTGCGTTTTCTCATCTCCATTTCAACACCTTTAACTAGACAGGACCAAACGACATGATTCAACCACACAGTTTGCTATGCCAACCAAAGACAGCGTGACAGAAGTGGACCGCAGTGCTGCGTCTCGCCACACGAGGGAGACAGACACACTGCAGACCTGGAACCATACAGAAATGCATTTCACACACACAAACACATGAAACAAAACAAATAGATGTGTGAACGGAAGCATAGTTATTTGAATGAATACAAAACATCCTCAGACAAGGCAGCCTATCATAATTACATCACATAATGAGAGAATCCCATCACACTCTGAAAGCGTCTCATGATGCTCAGCAGACCAAACCACAGCCAGCCATCCAGTGGCGTAAATATCGACAGTGCAGCTGGTGCGGCGTCCAGAAGATGCCAGGGGCCCCCAAAAATCCCCTTCCTACACCATATCCACATTGAATCTGTTATATGCGCTTCTGTTACGACATGTTAACAAACCAGATAGGCTACCTATCATCTGTGAGCTCAAGATCAGACTGGAGATGTCTTTGTTTGTTCTTTTAAAACAGAAAAACACACGTTTAATAATGTGGTATTTACTGGAAATGTACAATATAGCCAACAGCTGCAGGAAACGTTCAGCTGCCACCTTATTTAGTTTTTTTTTGTAGTGAAATGAGGAGGTATCGTATAGATAACTCCTCATCTCAACTTCACCAATCAGCCGCTCCTGGTCCATTGAGGCGATTTCAAAGCAAAAGACAGGAATAAATAGAAACAGCTGGACGTCTGACAAAAGTTTAGCTCAAAACAACGTGCCACGTCACGTTGCATCACTGACAGCCAGGACATTCCAATAAAAAAGGATTTAGGGTTAGGTAAGGTAAGGTTTATTTTTGTTATTATGGAGTGGGATCAGGGATTTAAATCTATGGCACTGTAATTGTTACGTCTCATATGTTGGAAAATGTGCACCCACTGAAATCTGTGTGTGTGGTAACATTTGGCTGCTGAGTCCAGGGTCCAGTCCTGTTAAATTAGTGTTGATACAGTTGATGTTCGGGCTGCTGTCCGTGGTGCTGATCTAAGGCTGGTTTGCAGGATGCTTGGTGAGCCTCTCCATGGTGACAGAGCAATTGTCTGCTTTGTTTGGAGGTGTGGTTGTGTGTGTACATGCGTGTGTTTGGGGGCGGGGGCCCAAAGAAAAAATTCTGCACCGGGGCCAATCACAATGATGGTACGCTGCTGCAGCATCCTGGAGACATTGGACTCGTTCAGACCTCGCCTTAGGGCTTAGGAGGTTAAATGCCAAATAATTGCCAAATAGTTTACTTAGTTAGGTTTAGGAAAAAAAACAATAATAGTTGGGCCTAAAGATAACTCCCTCTGTAAAGTGAAAATGTGTCTTGATGTTGTGAACGAAGGACACTAACAAAAAGCTGATTGTAACGCGAAAGGGAAACTTAACGCACGAACATGAGCAGCACAGATTAGGATCTGGATGGATGAAGGGTACAGCAGAAAGAGCAGGAAGTTGCAGCATAGTTCACATGACTGATCGCCTCTCTTCAGTCTCTGTTAAACTGTCTGTCTTGTTGCATATTAATCTGCAGCTGATCTCGTGGACATGATCATGGACATTTCATTTACGGGCAAACGAGCTGTGGTCACCGGAGCAGGAAGAGGTAAAGTCAAGTCCTCCTTGCACATCCTCTTTGGTTGGTGTTATAGAGTGAGGAACAAAGAGAGTGGTTGTAGCCTGGTGATGGAGTTGGTCCTCCTCATGCAGGACCAGTAACAGTACTCTCTTATTCACATGTTGACTTGTGTATCGTCCAGCAGCAATCTGTTGCCACTTATTACCTATTTATTCAGTATTTCTTTATGTTATACTGCGTCAGACATAATCAGCCGTGGTGTTTTTTTTTATATTTCCTTATAGTTACATTGTTCATATTTTGTTTCACTCTGTTTAGCTGATGCTTCTTGTTTTTTGCAATAAATCCCTTTGCTGCTGTACACTGCTCCTACATATTATGCAGCAGGATAAAGAGACACATTCTGAATTTATACAGTGAATAAAACATACTAGGAGATATTGGGTTTATTGGGTTTGGAGGTCCTCCTCCCCCCCAAGAAAATGTGAAGGTTTTTGACTTTAAACTATGCAGTTTTACATCATTTTGGACCATTATTACTATAAATAACTCCAAAAAAAGCTTAAAGACAAAACTTACTATAGTTAAATGATTATTTTATTGTTTACACATCACAGCCTTCATCTCAACATTTAATTCTTCTGGAAATGTTTGCCCAGTGAAATCCAAACTTATAATGTTTCATTAAGCATATTTA